>JASPKZ010005604.1:0-33199 GCA_030220185.1 Diploptera punctata | reverse complement strand
AACCCTAACCATGGAATTATTGCCCACTACATAAGTTCGAGTACCTGGAAGGCGGTGCTACATTACTACAATGGTACGTTACATGATGATTGATAATGAAGCACCTTAAATCATACTTAATCTAAATCCATACCATAGACGATCGCAGAAATAATTCCCTTTAAGGAAAAAAGCCTGTAGTCTGACCAGGAATTGAACCCGTGACCTCCATGAACTGTCAAAAGCTTTAAACACTAGCCTATGAAGCTGGTCATTATTCGTTCATTAAATCGGCCAATTGTGCACTCGTTTGTTTATTCATTAATCATATTTTTCCGCGATAGTGCGTTCTGTCGTACTTACAGCAATGGCGACCATGATTGAAAGTTCAACTTCCTATATTTCGGGGTTGCCAACCTAAATAACTATACTGTAATAAAAATAACTATACTGTAATATTACATATTGCAAACCTCGTGCGGGAAGTAAAACCACTGCCCTCTATGTATACTACGTACAATGTATATACAAAAATATATCCAAAATGTAGTGTTAATATACATTATACAAAACAAATCACTGCACTTTTTAAATGAACTGAACTTTATTTGAAACAATATAAAACAATAAATACGTATTTGCCGCCATTTTATCACTAAATTGGTCTCACGGCCTCCTGTTATTTCAACTAATAAACATTAGTCATACTGTTAACGTTAGTCAATTGTTTGTAATGAACGCAAATATTTCCAACAAAGATGTTATTATTTTAGTATTATTTATTACTTTGAAAACATCATCGCGCAAAAAATAATGTACAACGCACGTTTGTGAAGTGTTTTACAAAATCTCGGAAATTAAAAACCTCGCTATCGCTCGGTTTTTAAACATTTTCCTCCATTCTGTAAAAACCGCTTCCCAGCCTCGCTTCATAATATGCTATTTCTTTCATTTCTCGTTTCATTTGATTTATTAACTGATCCATCCACTCTTTCGTAAGTTCAGTCTTCCATTACTTACTCACTGGCACTATCGAACCCGTAGGTTCATGGCCCGCGCGGACATAAGCTCTCCATACATCCCTATCCTGAGATAATGCTTTCCAATCATTCCCTGTATAATCTACTTCCCTCAAATCATAGTTAATGTTGTTCTCCCACCTCATTCTTGGTCTACCAACTGGGCGTTTTCCTTCTGGCTTTCCTACAAGAAGTTTCCATGCACGTCTTTCATTCCCCATACGCGCAACATGTCCTGCCCATCGCAGTCTACGAGACTTAGCTGTTCTTATTATATCTGGCTTCCTATAAAGACCATGTAGTTCATTGTTATGTAGTCTTCTCCATTCACCTGTCTGTTCATCTCTCTTTGGTCCAAAAAATTTTCCTAAGTACTTTATTTTCAAATACTCGTAATCTCCTTTCCTCCCTTAAAGTAAGAGTCCATTCTCAAATACTCGCAATCTCCTTTCCTCCCTTAAAGTAAGAGTCCATTCTCAAATACTCGTAATCTCCTTTCCTCCCTTAAAGTAAGAGTCCATGTTTCGCACCCATATAATATAACTGGTAGAATAATAGTTTTATATATTTTCAGCTTAACTTTTTTTGAAAGGAGTTGGGACATCAAAAGTCTCTGCAATGCATAATAGCACGCATTTCCAGAATTGAGCCTATGTTTAATTTCTTTGTGCATCTCATTCCTGTTTGTGATTATTGTTCCTAGGTATTTGAATTCAGCCACTTCCTCAAAATTTCCCTCATTTGACATTAGCTGTCCATTTCCATTATATAATGCATTTCTACATCTGACATTATATTTAGTTTTACTGATATTTACTTCCAGTCCTACTTCCTTAGTGTTACTCAATAGTGTGTGCGTGTTGGCCTTTAGTATCTCCTCGCTATATAATTTCCTTTACAAAATTGTTACAAAACCATTCTCAAATGGTTAACGCCTGACTTGGGTTGGTTGATATTCTATAATCAGTCACTAACATATGTTCACAGTTACATATCACACGTGGTGAAAATCTTGCGTCATATTTTGTTTCTTTTGATAATCCTACAACTGACACCGTTTTCATTTGCTTGGAAACACTTTGAAGCTAACGACTGGGAAATGGTGGACGTGAGAAAAGCGTGGTGTCACCAGCAGATGGTAAAAACCGCACTTTGTTCTAACCCGGTGCGCGATACAAATATGTACAGCTCACCCCATCTCTCGTATTGCACATCCATCATCCTGCTCGCTCCGCTGGACTTGGTGCTTTTTATATATTCGTTAATAAAAGCACACACTTTCAGTTTCCAAAAACGTTACACAGTGTCACATGTCCGTAACTTGTTTTCAATATACAGACATGTTATGATATGACGCACAGTACATGCATCTACTATAGGGTGCTTGCCAATTCTACTCACATACTGTCGGGATACATGTTTTGTATAAGAAAGAAAATATAGTCTATGTATTTACATGTTTGTATATTTATACTTACTTATCTACTTTTATTCATTATATTTATTTTATACTTGCTTATGTATAAGTCCATCATAGACACACAAAATGAATGTATATATATATATATATATATGCCTGGAACGGGATTCGAACCCGGATCTCTGAGTCTGTACCTCAGCGTGATATCCATTACACTACCAGGCGAATCCAATTCAAACACTTATTTTTCTTATATATGTATTATACTCTCCATTATATATATATATATATATATGGTATGATAAGAAAAATAAATGCCTGGACGGGATTCGAACCCGGATCTCTGAGTCTGTACCTCAGCGTGATATCCATTATACTACCAGGCGAATCCAATTCAAACACTTGTTTTTTCTTATATATGTATTATACTCTCCATTATATATATATATATATATATATATATGGTATGATAAGAAAATAAATGCCTGGACGGGATTCGAACCCGGATCTCTGAGTCTGTACCTCAGCGTGATATCCATTACACTACCAGGCGAATCCAATTCAAACACTTATTTTTCTTATATATGTATTATACTCTCCATTATTACTAGATGTCGCGAGAACTCGGTCTTCACCGCCATCTAGCAGCTGACTATATCAAGTAAGCAAATTAAAGAGAATGTTTATTTTACTTTATAGCAGTGACGCTTTATCGATGTTATAATTAAATCTTTAACATTGAGCAATGCTAGCTTAATATGGTATGATAAGAAAAATAAATGCCTGGACGGGATTCGAACCCGGATCTCTGAGTCTGTACCTCAGCGTGATATCCATTACACTACCAGGCGAATCCAATTCAAACACTTATTTTTCTTATATATGTATTATACTCTCCATTATTACTAGATGTCGCGAGAACTCGGTCTTCACCGCCATCTAGCAGCTGACTATATCAAGTAAGCAAATTAAAGAGAATGTTTATTTTACTTTATAGCAGTGACGCTTTATCGATGTTATAATTAAATCTTTAACATTGAGCAATGCTAGCTTAATATGGTATGATAAGAAAAATAAATGCCTGGACGGGATTCGAACCCGGATCTCTGAGTCTGTACCTCAGCGTGATATCCATTACACTACCAGGCGAATCCAATTCAAACACTTATTTTTCTTATATATGTATTATACTCTCCATTATTACTAGATGTCGCGAGAACTCGGTCTTCACCGCCATCTAGCAGCTGACTATATCAAGTAAGCAAATTAAAGAGAATGTTTATTTTACTTTATAGCAGTGACGCTTTATCGATGTTATAATTAAATCTTTAACATTGAGCAATGCTAGCTTAATATGGTATGATAAGAAAAATAAATGCCTGGACGGGATTCGAACCCGGATCTCTGAGTCTGTACCTCAGCGTGATATCCATTACACTACCAGGCGAATCCAATTCAAACACTTATTTTTCTTATATATGTATTATACTCTCCATTATTACTAGATGTCGCGAGAACTCGGTCTTCACCGCCATCTAGCAGCTGACTATATCAAGTAAGCAAATTAAAGAGAATGTTTATTTTACTTTATAGCAGTGACGCTTTATCGATGTTATAATTAAATCTTTAACATTGAGCAATGCTAGCTTAATATGGTATGATAAGAAAAATAAATGCCTGGACGGGATTCGAACCCGGATCTCTGAGTCTGTACCTCAGCGTGATATCCATTACACTACCAGGCGAATCCAATTCAAACACTTATTTTTCTTATATATGTATTATACTCTCCATTATTACTAGATGTCGCGAGAGAACTCGGTCTTCACCGCCATCTAGCAGCTGACTATATCAAGTAAGCAAATTAAAGAGAATGTTTATTTTACTTTATAGCAGTGACGCTTTATCGATGTTATAATTAAATCTTTAACATTGAGCAATGCTAGCTTAATATGGTATGATAAGAAAAATAAATGCCTGGACGGGATTCGAACCCGGATCTCTGAGTCTGTACCTCAGCGTGATATCCATTACACTACCAGGCGAATCCAATTCAAACACTTATTTTTCTTATATATGTATTATACTCTCCATTATTACTAGATGTCGCGAGAACTCGGTCTTCACCGCCATCTAGCAGCTGACTATATCAAGTAAGCAAATTAAAGATAATATTTTTACCTTATAGCAGTGACGCTTTATAGATGTTATAATTAAATGTTTAACATTGAGCAATGCAAGCTTAATATGGTATGATAAGAAAAATGAATGCCTGGACGGGATTCGAACCCGGATCTCTGAGTGTGTACCTCAGCGTGATATCCATTACACTACCAGGCGAATCCAATTCAAACACTTATTTTTCTTATATATGTATTATATTCTTGGGAAAAGATCAACACTGGAGTAAGACAGGGATGTGGACTTTCACCGGTGCTTTTCATTATATACATGAATTAATTAATAAATGAATGGAGGAAAACACAACGGGGATATACACCCATCAATAGGAACCTCAAACTCGATGCTATTCTTTTTGCAGACGATTTAGCTCTTCTGGCACTTTCCAAAAATGATTTGCAACGATCAATTTATAATTTATAAAAAAATAGCTGCCAAATTTAATATGGAAATATCAATTAACAAAACTAAAATTATGGCATTTCATGGGAAGGACCCCATACAAAGTAAAATCTGTCTCCAGAATAAAATTTTAGAGAGATCTAATCAATTTAAATATCTTGGATATTATCTCTCTATCTGGGATGAAAAGGATATCCCTGAAAAAGTTACTAGTTATAATAAAAGTTTGGGAATTATTAATCAAGTTATGAAACCATCCCTTGTAAAAAAAAAACACAGATCACGTTTATATAACACTTTGGCTAGACCAGTGTTGACCTATGGTAGTGAAGCATGGACACTAAAAAAACAACATGAAAGCAGAATAACGGCTTGTGAAATGAGATTCATGCGCAGAACAGCGGGTTACACCAGATGGGATCGGAAAAGGAACACCGATATCTTAAAAGAATTGAAGACTACGCCATTTTTGGAATATATTAAACAGTACCAACTAAATTGGAAACACCATCTTGAAAGAATGAGTTCAAATCGGATCCCCAAAGCTGTTTATAATTATATATACCAAGAGGACGAAGATCACTGGGCCGTCCTATGAAACGCTGGAGGGAAAATTTTCTATAGGATCGTAACAGGCCTTGGCCTAATACTTGGAAGGAAGAAGAAGAAGAAGAAGATATATATATATGTATATATATATATATATATATTATATGTTGCAGATTTTCGCGGATGTAAGTATGAATATGAAAGTTTTCTTGGGTTTTCCGCGTCATGGATTCAAGTTCGGCCTCTGGCCACTGATTTCGACGTTTCGACATGATCCCACATGTCAAATACATTATGAATATCAATTGTATTGTATTCATAACTTGTAATCGTTTATATATATTGTAATTTAGATTTAAGACTATTGTTTTTGTTTGTATTTTTTAAACCTGGTTGAGTGGTAGACAAGGCCTTAACTCTGCCAGGTAAAATAAATCTATTATTATTATTATGTATGCTGAACCAGTTTGTGATGTGCATAACCTTTAACAGCGTGTCCACGTTGCCTGGACGCTATTCGGACAGTGGTTTTACTTCCCGCTGCGAGGGAACAATATAAAACAGTAAACACGTACTTACCGCCATTTTATTACTGATTCGTGTCACAGCCTGCTGTAGCCGCGATGAGGTTTACGGCCAAGTGTGCAATGGCAACCAAAACTTTTCAAGCTCTATACATCGATTTCTGCGAACTGGATTATAATTTATTTTAATAACAAGTAAATCAAATTATTTCGAATAAATTAATTAATTATATTTTAATTAAACATCCTGGCGGCCGAAGTTTTGTAGTAATGTGTTCAGTAATACACAATTTTATAAAAAAATGATTTTCATACACTCGATGAACGTACTAATCTTGCAGCCGGATCTTGGACTATAAATATTTACAAGGATTTAGAAGTTTATCCAGACACTATCGCTGCAAAATTGATAATATAAGTACAGAGTGATTCAGAAATATTGCTATATGTTTAATTACATTTTGTGACGAAAATATTATTATTAAAGCAAATATGATGTTATCATCGGAAAGAGAATCCTTCAAATTACAACAATAGAACAAAAGAAATCACTGCTCACGTGCAGATTGGCGGGTTGATTTTTGTGGGCTAGCGTCGAACGCCTCCACAATTCTCTTCGTTGTTTCTGCATCCGTGCTAATGCGAGGCCTTCCAGGAGGTTTGATTTTCTGCATCCTTCCCGTTTACAGCAGTCGTTTTCTCCACTTCCCCACAGTCGACGGCTGCAATGCTACGTTAAACTCACGTCTTGCCCGTCTTGCGGCCTCACGATCATTAGCATACGTTATTGCCCACGCAGCAATTGTAATTTGCTGTTGCATATTCAACGCCATTTTGACTAATTACGTAAGTTCTATACTGTTTTGTTTTATTCCATTGTTGTAATTTTAATAATTGCCTTTCCAGCGGTAATTTCGTATTTCCTGTAATGGTAATATTTTCATCACACAACGCGATCAAACGTATAGCCATATTCATGATTCACCCCGTACATAAACAAAGAAGTGTGGCAGTACACACTTATCTGTACTTATTCTCTGTAAAAAAAAATATCAGGGTAAACAAATAAATAATATTTTATGATGATCTTGAAGAAGATTTTCGGGCTGTAGGCCGTGGTCGTGAGGCTTGTAGTTCCCCGACGTTTCGCCAGAGACTGTGTCTGGCATCCTCAAGACAACCCTTGAGGATGCCAGACACAGTCTCTGGCGAAACGTCGGGGAACTACAGGCCTCACGACCACGGCCTGCAGCCCGAAAATCTTCTTCAAGATCATCATAGCAACTCCGGCCGTGAAAGTCTACGTGAATACAAAATAATATTTTGTTCACTTCGTATGTCTGACATAAAGAGAGGGAAAATCTCTGTTTGTAAGCGCACTATGTCTATATCACGACTGAAGTAACATAACTCCTAGACAATGGTCAGATTGTAAAAGGGTTCATAATGAAGGGATGGTCAACATCCCAGAACTGATTTGCTTAGGGGATTAATCCAAGAATCCTGCGGCCATTTAATTCCACACGAAGTTTACGCATGCGTACCAACAGGAGTTTAATATCGTACACAGAAAATTTAATCCAATTTGTGTAATGTATAACTTTCAGTTTGAAATTATATCATCCTCCCTTATCATCATTCTCAGTCTAAAAAAAATCCCCCCGGTCTTGTAAAATATCCTCTCTCATTTTAATTACAAAAAATATAACTAATTACTTTTGGTTCTGGTTTAATATTCATGTCAGCACATTTGTCTAGAACTAATTCCTAATTGGATTCTATTATATATATATATATATATATATATATATATATATATATATGTCACCGCTGTGGTCTCGAGGTAGCGTGCTGCCTTGTCACGCAGCGGGCCCGGGTTCGATCCCCGGTCGGGGTAGTTTTTCTGGGTGAGGTTTTTATCGGGGTTTTTCATCACCTGTAAGACAAATGTCAGGAAAACTTTAAGGCCCAAACGGTCCCCGAAATCACATGGCCATCATCATCATCCTTATCATTATATCATCTTCATCATCATCCTTCACCGGTGTGGAAAGCAACGGGAAGCTACCACACCTACAATTCCCTAGTAAAAACTGCAAAGCATAGCATGAATATGCTATGATTGCAGTGAAAGAGACCTGCCCTCGGGCAGAATTACTATGGATGAATATCTATATATATAATATAGCCCTCTCTCCTTTGTATTGAACTTAGAGCTAATGGCCTGGTATACAAATTTTAGGTAAAGACGCTTTAAAGAGATTACAAGTATTTGAGAATAAAGTACTTAGGATAATTTTTGGACCAAAGAGAAGCGAATAAACAGGTGAATGGAGAAGACTACATAACAATGAACTACATGGTCTTTATAGGAAGCCAAATATAATAACAGTAAGTCTCGTAGACTGCGATGGGCAGGACTTGTGGCACGTATGGGGAATGAAAGACTTGCATGGAAGCTTCTTGTAGGAAAGCCAGAGGGAAAACGCCTAGTTGGTAGACCAAGAATGAGGTGGTAGAATAACATTAACTATGATTTGAGGGAAGTAGATTATGCAGGGAGTGATTGGAAAGCATTAGCTCAGGATAAGGTTGTATGGAGAGCTTATGTCCGCGCGGCCATGAACCTACGGGTTCGATAGTGCCAGTGAGTTAGTAAGTAAAGACGCTTTAAGGGGGCGATGGGTGAAATTTCTATTTTCTACATTTTTTTAGCTGGAGACTTGATTTTTTGTACAAACATTCACTGTGTGATACATAATGATGTGTTTTAAGTTTCATTCTTGTGAGACATTTATTTTATGAGTTATTAAATATTATATTTTTAAAAAATTGCATATACTATAATTAAATGGGTTCCACAATTTTTAGTAAAATGTCTGATTTTTTTACAACATCCTTCAAACATTTAGAATTATTTTTCTTATTATGTCATATATATATATATATATATATATATATATATATATATATATATATATGGAAATGAAAAGAAAAATAAATGCCTGGACGGGATTCGAACCCGGATCTCTGAGTATGTACCTCAGCGTGATATCCATTACACTACCAGGCGAATCCAATTCAAACACTTATTTTTCTTATATATGTATTATACTCTCCATTATTACTAGATGTCGCGAGAACTCGGTCTTCACCGCCATCTAGCAGTTGACTATAACAAGTAAGCAAATTAAAGAGAATATTTTTACCTTATAGCAGTGACGCTTTATAGATGTTATAATTAAATGTTTAACATTGAGCAATGCAAGCTTACTATGGAATGATAAGAAAAATAAATGCCTGGACGGGATTCGAACCCGGATATATATATATATATGTGCTTACTTGTTATAGTCAGCTACTAGATGGCAGTGAAGACCGAGTTCTCGCGACATCAAGTAATAATGGAGAATATAATTCATATATAAGAAAAATAAGTGTTTGAATGGAAGATGAGCGATGGCCGAACAAACTATATGAATGGCATCCGAACAGAAAGAAGAAAAGAGGAAGACCAAGGTTAACATGGAAGGAAAACATGAAGACAGTAATGCAAGCTAGAGGGCTAAGCATCGAAGATGCCCAAGACCATAGGCTTTGGAGGTTTGGCACGGGAAGACGGCAGCAGCTGTAAAAACCCGAAGATAGATAGATAAGTGTTTGAATTGGATTCGCCTGGTGGTGTAATGGATAACACGCTGAGGTACAGACTCAGAGTTCCGGGTTCGAATCCCGTCCAGGCATTTATTTTTCTTATCATTCCATATATATATATATATATATATATATATATATATATATATAAACAAACGAATGTATGTTTGTCCTTTATAGATTTCAAAACCGTTCAACCGATCTTCGTTAATATTTGTATGTACAAGGTTTCAGATGCGGCGATTGTTTAGCCGTTATCTATTATGTTCTAAAATCATTAGGTGTAGGAGATCACCTGAAACGAAAATTTAAAAATCGCTCTAGCGATCGCAAATTTCGATGTTTGACAACAAAACTCGGAATATCATATTAAAATAAACTGAGGTATGTATCATCAAAACATCGGCGAAATCCGATCGTTAGAAGTGGGCATTTATCTAAAATTTGAAATTTGTATACCAAATTATTAATTAACCCTCCATATTTAATTTATTCAAGCGTAGCAGCGCACATCGGGTATTAACTAGATCCGATAAATATCATTAATAAAAATTGGTAAAAACAATAGAACGCTAGGTATGTGAAAATATGAGACTCGCAAAATTTGAAAACAATAGACATGCGATGTTGACAATTTTCAACCACTCTGTCAACTAACATGCAATTAACACTCAGTACCAAATGCAGTGCCACCCCCTTCCCCAAACCGCTGTAATTTGAAGGGTGGCAGGGGTTATACTTATTGAAATACTCATCAAGCTTGAAATTTAATTACTCGCCGTGATTTTCAACCCCCCCCCCCTCTCTCTGCACAATACACAAGTTGTATGCCCCCTGGGTGCTAGGCTACCTGCGTTCAATTCCAACTGAAACCAACTTTCACAACATAGCTTTCATTTGTTCACCTGTTTATTTATTTATATTCATTATTGGTATATTTGTAAGAGCTGCATTTAATTGCTTTTCATTACGTTATTGCTTATTTATAGTATATATTACCGGTGTATATATCATCATCCGGTATCATGGCAGCTGCCGCCGTCTTCCGGAAACCAAACGTCATTCCTCTCTGTCCATCCATTGATCTTCCTCCATTCCTATGATGTTCATAGCTGCTCGTACCCCTTCTATTCAAGTTTTTCTTCGGTCTTCCTCCTTTCCATTGGGATCCAATTAAAATAAATTCTTTTCTTTTCTTGAATCAATTATTCTTCTTGTATTAAATATTGCATTTTATCTTGAGACCTCTTATTGCCACTATCTTTGTTGAAAGTTGTATGCTGAATGACTAGTGTAATTCTTTTATAATTTTAAAGAACATTATTACATCACATGATGTTATTTTTAAATTCTATTGGTTAATAGTCCTTTAATTATAAGGTTTAATTTGATTTGTTATATATGAAAGTTAATTGTTTTAACGTCCAATCAGAGTTTAGTTTACTTTCATTTAAGAATATGAAGTTAAGCAGGTGTTCTTATTACAGTTATAACAGGAGGATTTATAATTTTGACAACAATGACTTAAACTTACTTACTCACTGGCACTATCGAACCCGTAGGTTCATGGCCGCGCGGACATAAGCTCTCCATACATCCCTATCCTGAGCTAATGCTTTCCAATCATTTCCTGTATAATCTACTTCCCTCAAATCATAGTTAATGTTATTCTCCCACCTCATTCTTGGTCTACCAACTGGGCGTTTTCCCTCTGGCTTTCCTACAAGAAGCTTCCATGCAAGTCTTTCATTCCCCATACGTGCAACATGTCCTGCCCATTGCAGTCTACGAGACTTAACTGCTCTTATTATATCTGGCTTCCTATAAAGACCATGTAGTTCATTGTTATGTAGTCTACTCCATTCACCTGTCTGTTCATCTCTCTTTGGTCCAAAAATTTTCCTAAGTACTTTATTCTCAAATAACCGGATAATTTTACCCCAGTTGAACCCATGTCCGCATTTCTTGACAGTTGTATTTTTACGGTGAAAGATCGTCATTCTTTCGCCCAAGGTACTTTTTTCGTCTGGCTTACCACCTTGGACCAGTCCGGCATGGGTATCCCTATCGGCAGCAATGCTACCGCCGGCATAGTTCTCAGGATCATTTAAGCACGCAAGCCACTCCACCACGTCATGGTAAAGATACCATGGAGGGACTTAAAACAATTTTTAAAAGCATTATTAGAAAGACCGTTATGTAATACAATTTGTTTATTTGTTACCGAGACATTTTTATTTAACAAGAAGAAGAAGAAGAAGAAGAAGAATAACCAACAATGATTTATTTATATGTTTTTCTTTATTTAAGTTATATTTAAATAATCAATTGAGTTGGTGTTTACTTGATGAAAATCCATATTTATTAATTAAATAAAAATAAAACGTAGTTTTATTTGATTTTCATATTTATTATATAATTCAGTGACAGCTGTTTCGGTACACTGTACCTTCTTCAGACATGTTAACAAATTATGAATTGTGTTCCAACTGATCTAAGCAACAATACAACAATATTTATTTAAATTTTTAAATTTAACAAAGGGGATTCATTCAAATCAAGTTGAGAATTTAACAGTTTTTTTACTACTTTTAAACTTATTAATTTCTACAGCCTCCAAAACATCTAACTCCTTACCCTTATCACAAATATGTAAAATTTCAAAATTTGGATCGAAACAATGATTCAATTGGAATACGTGGTTAGCATATTTTGAATCTTCTAAATTTCTGTTATATGTTCTCGTGTGTTCCTTTATCCGAGATATAAAAGGTCTACCAGTTTGTCCTATATAGACATTGTCACATGTGTCACACTTCAATTTATATACCCTTATAATTTTTCTTTTTTTGTTTTGGTTTTATTGTTTTTTGTTATATTTTGTAGAGTTTTATTAGTTTTAAATGCCACATTAATGTTCAACTTTTTAAAGTGTTTAGATATTTTATTTGAAAGTGGGCCTATGTATGACATTACGACATATTTCTTTATATTTTCTTTGGGTAAAGGAAAAAAAAAAAGTTCTACAAAACAATGGCGGTACCGGTACTACATGAAAATCTAGTACCAATTTACAAGCTGATGATGGAGCATAGGCCCCGAAAGTACTCATCTTACATCCAAAGTTGAGAAAGACTGAGGTCTCGGGTATCCATTTTTATATTTTAAATATTGCATAGGCTATAACGTCAAAATAATCGAAGCATGGCAACGCATATTTTAGGGAATATTATTATATTACATATTTCAGAAACTATCACGCATCGGGGTTTTTCCTCACCTGTAAGACAAATGTCAGGAAAACTTTAAGGCCCAAACGGTCCCCGAAATCATATGGCCATCATCATCATCCTTACCATTGTCATCATCATCCTTCACCGGTGTGGAAAGCAACGGGAAGCTACCACACCTACAATTCCCTAGTAAAGCTTAAAGCATAGCATGAAAAAGCTATAATTGCAGTGAAGGACCTGCCTTCGGGCAGAATTACTATGGATGGATGGATTGATCACGTATCTATACATAAATGAACGTTTTATTGTAAATATGTTTCATGTTTTATGGTTTCAAAGTTATTATTGTCAATTTATTAATTTATTTTGCATTTCAAAGCTGTAATCTTCAATTTCTATGCAATATTGAAAACTTAAAAAAAGTTTCTTGTGCTTGTACTTGTTTCCGTCAACGAGATTCAGGCGCTCTCCCCTTACAGGAAATTGAACCATACTAATTTAGTTACACTTGTTTTCGTATAGATGTCATTGGAGTGGCCCGTTGTCAGCGTTCCGCCTCATACTGACATCTAGGAAACCAAGGTAGTACTAGGACGGGAAAATTCGGTAAATTTTGCTTAGAGACCATTTTATTCAGGCTTAAGGACCTTTTACGAGCCTGAAAATCTTCAGACTCGGGACCCACGGCTTAAAGTCCCTTCTGGAGGAATTGCTCCTTGGATTTTTTCGTCCTAAAAAATCCACGACCCCGGTCGGGTTTGAACGCGCGACTCTCGGGACCAGAGGCAAGGAGCATAACCACTGGTACACTGCATTACAAAGAGTTTCTAAGGAAAAAAGAATTGTCAACACAATTTCATGAATCATTCATTATTTTCAGGAAATTCTCTTCCAATAGGCTATGTCGAACTGCAGAAAATGCAGCTACTGACAATGGACATAAAGGAAAGAATGAACAATAGAACAGAATAGCATACGAACCTAAATAAATGTAGTTTTTAATAGTCCTACATTTTTATCCTCGAATCTCGCTATTGTGATCAGCGATGGACTCAAAACTAACTAACCCACTGGCACTATCGAACCCATAGGTTCATGGCAGCGCAGACATAAGCTCTCCATACATCCCTATCCTGAGCTAATGTTTCCGATAAGTTCCTGTATAATCTACTTTTCAAATCATAGTTAATGTTATTCTCCCACCTCATTCTTGGTCTACCAACTGGTCGTTTTCCCTCTGGTTTTCCTACAAGAAGTTTCCATGCACGCCTTTCATTCCCCACTCGTGTCACATGTCCTACCCATCGCAGTCTACGAGACTTAACTGTTCTTATTATATCTGGCTTCCTTTCTAATATCCATGTAGTTCACTGTTATGTAGTCTTCTCCATTCACCTGTCTGTTCATCTCTCTTTGGTCCAAAAATTTTCCTAAGAACTTTATTCTTAAATACTCGTAATCTTTTTCTTCTCTTAAAGTAAGAGTCCATGTTTCACATCCATATAATATAACTGGTAGAATAATAATTTAACGTTTTTTGAAAGGACTTGGGACTTTAAGAGTCTCTGTAATACGTAACAGCACGCATTTCTAGAATTGAGCCTATGTTTAATTTCTTTGTGCATCTCATTCTTATTTGTGATTATTGTTCCTAGGTATTTGATTCAGCCACTTCCTCAAAATTTTCCTCATTTCCATTACTTAATGTATTTCCATGTGTGACCATATATTTAATTTTATTGATATTTACTTCCAGTCCCAATTTGTTAATATTACTCAATAGTGTGTGCGTGTTTGAAGAAAATGCATAATCAAAACTTTTAAATAATTTAAGAAATGACGTCATTAGAGGATTGACACATCCAGTGGGTTAAAATCATACAATGGCTTGCAAAGTGGAGAAAAAGTAGAGTGAAAAAAGAGGAAGAAGCCATTAAGTCCTTGTGTAAAATGTAAATAAGCCATGAAAATTCCCTTTTATAATACATTGTATGCCTTTTTAAGAATGGAGAAGGTCTGAGCAGGGAAATTTTATGGCTGTCATGTGCAGCTCGTAAAAAATTTACCTCCTCTACCATCTTTGCAAATATATGCAATTTCTTTCGTTAAAAAAAAGAGTAAACAACGGAGCATCAGAGCTTCTATTAGCATGAAAATGTTTTGTTTAAAAATTCACATTAAATCGCATCTCAGGAGCAGTTCAATATTTCACTTGCATTATTTATATCTCGTTTATGTGAAAACATACAAACTAGAATACCTGTAAATATTATCATAATATCAACATATGACGCCATCTTATAAGAACTTATGAAATATATATTTTTTTTGTACAAACACCATATGAAGTTTGGATGTAAAAGTGTAAGATAGAATTAAACGAAATATAGTATTTTAAATCTATAAGAAAATACAAAAATCCATCAACTAATGTCTGTTTTAATTTTTTTCTAGCTATTATTTCAATATATTTTTCTATGATATTTTACTGCATACATAGCATGACGACGTGACAGCCATATTGATTTTAACGAATATTCTATGCAAGAACAAATACATGTTCCAGTGCGGCCAAAATAGAGTATGTACTAATTAACTGTACATATATACTTTAGAATTTCAGAACTTGCTATTTATTTTTGGGTGTTGCATTCTTTCACAGGTTAGAGTACTTAAATTGCGTTAGGTTAACTTTTAGGTTCGTTAAATATCGTGTTTATATTGCCTGCATCCCGCGATTCCATAGTGTAAACAGCTTCGCGTTTGTTGGCGCATGCGCTTGGTGTATGATTGGAACTTACACACACAGACACACACACACACACACATACATATATATCTCCAAGCATTTATTTTTCTTATCATGCCATATTAAGCTTGCATTACTCAATGTTAAAAATTTAATTATGACATCAAAAAACCGTCACTGCCATAAAGTAAAAATATTCTCTTTAATTTGCTTACTTGTTACAGGAGCTACTAGATGGCAGTGGAGACAGAGTTCTCGCTACATCTCGTATTAATAGAGTATATATATATATATATATATATATATATATATATATATATATATATATATCCATCCGTAGTAATTCTGCCCGAAGGCACGTCCTTCACTGCAATCATAGCATTTTCATGCTATGCTTACAGCTTTACTAGGGAATTGTAGATGTGGTAGCTTCCCATTGCTTTCCACACCGGTGAAGGATGATGATGATGATAATGATAAGGATGATGGTGATGGTCATATGATTTCGGGGACCGTTTCGGCCTTAAAGTTTTCCTGACATTTGTCTTACAGGTGAGGAAAACCCCCGATAAAAGCCTCACCCAGAAAAACTGTCCCGACTGGGGATCGAACCCGGGCCCGCTGCGTGACAAGGCAGCATGCTACCTCGAGACCACAGCGGTGGTAGCGTGCTGCCTTGTCACGCAGCGGGCCCGGATTCGATTCCCGATCGGGATAGGTTCCTGGGTGAGGTTTTTTTGGGGGTTTTTCCTCACCTGGAAGACAAATGTCAGGATGCTTAGGGCCCAACGGTCCCCGAAAATCATCCGGCCATCATCATGAGCCTTATGATTATCACCATCATCCTTGACCGGTGTGGAAAGCAACGGGAAGCTACCACACCTATAATTCCCTAATAGAGCTGCAATGTATATAATGAAAATGCTATGAATGCAGTGAAAGTTCTGTCCTCGGGCAGAATTACTATGAATGGATGGATATATATTAGAAAAATAAATGTTTGTACTAGATTTGCTTGGTTGCGTAATCGGTAGCGCACTGGTGTATCATCCAGAGGTCCGCGTTCAAATCCCGTCCAAGCATATATATAACTTTTGTTTGTCCTGGTTGATTGGAGGGGAGTCATATGGTTTTAAGTTCATCGGGTAAATAAGTAGAATACTAAAAATAAACACTTTCAACTTTTTTATTTAAAAAATTCTGTTGACGAAATGATTTCGTGTACAGCCTGAAAGTTAATACAACTTGAATTTGATTTACAGCTGCAGAATTTCCCAGAATTGAGTTTGAATTAGAAACAAGTGAAATGTACATGATTAGGAAAGTTATAAGTGGTTCTTTGAGCCTCCCTTAGCAAGTATTGTATTGAAACACCTGGCGCTAGGGGATGATGCTGTAGTTGTTCTAACTTGGTGCGGTCTAGCAACCCTCTGTAACTTTTGCTAGTTCATTGAAATTACTGTCCACAAATTAATTTGAGATAAATCCAAGCGTGTAACATTATACCCTCTAGCCTAATTCTGATTCCTGGGAACCCACTCAAATTAATTTGATACTGAAATGTACAAAGCGCCGCAATAGTTCCGATCCATTAGCAAACTGTATCAATGAGGAACAAAAGTAGTCAAAGATCAGAGTTTCAATAAAAAAACAAACAGCTTCTAAGATTATACAGAACGCTCTACTTACTCACTGGCACTATCGAACCCGTAGGTTCATGCCGCGCGGATATAACGTCTCCATACATCCCTATCCTGAGCTAATGCTTTCCAATCATTCCTTGTATAATCTAAGTAAAGTGATCCCACAACAGGCCCGGAGGCCCTTGGGGTAGTAGGAGGTTAAGGCTCCCACTTTTTCTAGACAATCGGCACTTTATGTCAGCCGGGTTGTCAGCCCTGCGTGAGGCCGCCTTTACCCCCAGAACAAGCGTCTGGTACTCATTTCCGTTAGAGGCTGAGTGGACCCCAGGGCCATAGTGCCGCCAGAGGGTTTGGATCAGTTTAAAAATCCTGACCCCAACGGGACTTGAACCCTCGACCCTCCGGCTTGAAGCTCAGTGCCTTAACCACTACGCTACGGCGTGCCCCTTGTATAATCTACTTCCCTCAAATCATAGTTAATGTTATTCTCCCACCTCATTCTTGGTCTACCAACTGGGCGCTTTCCCTCTGGCTTTCCTACAAGAAGCTTCCATGCACGTCTTTCATTCCCCATACGTGCAACATGTCCTGTCCATTGCAGTCTACGAGACTTAACTGTTCTTATTATATCTGGCTTCCTATAACTTTGGGATGGGTTCCCTGAAGTAGTCCCCGCCCGGAGAACCGAATGGGGGACTATTTGACCTCCGGAAAATTTTACCCCAGTTGAACCCATGTCCGCATTTCTTGACGGACAGAACGCTCTATATCGTTAATATTAAAATATACGTTTTATCTTAAACTATTCACAGAATAGAATTACCGAATTGGCCCGAATATAAGCCGCGTTTATTTTTCAAATGTTAACACTTTCAAAATTCACATTAAAGCACCGTTGAGGTTATGTAATAAGATGTTAATTATAAAATTGGTGCCTGGCAGAAGATGGAACATTGTTTTTGAAAGGCCTCCATATTGGTAATACTTGATGAATTTCATTAATTTAGTTGAGGACGACTGACTTACCAGGTACGAATTTTATAATTAACATCTTATTTCAAATTTCGTACGTGAAAATTAAAGGTGCGCCATATTTGCGCAGGCGATAAATTTTCACATGTAATAGGAATTTGAAATGTAGTGAACGTTTATAATTTTCTAATTTTGAAATGGAGCAACAATGCCTCGCGTATTGCTGCTTGAACTATATCAAACTGATCTGGATGAAATTTAAAAAGCAATTACGAATTCGAAATATCACTCCACTATTGAAATAAAATGTGTGTTCTGCAATACATCACTATGTAGATATAATGGATGAATTTTCAGATTGAAATATGTTCAGCATGTGGGAGAAAAAAAAGTTTTAAAAACAACGAGGATACATATATGTCGACAGTGATAGTGGAAATACATGTGAAGGATAAAATGAAACAAACCTATAATTAATTATTGAATAAATTATAATTAATTAACTGAGCAACAAAACTTTTTTTGTCTCAGAAAGACAAATATGTGATTCTGATAGTATTTGTTCTCCTGAATTCAAATATGATATCGGGTTTTCTCCATCACGCAAGGTTTCCGAGAGACAGGCATATAATTTCAAACACTTTTTTATTTTCTACATTCGTAACTACACAATATTCGAACATTCGGACTCACCTGGAAAGTAAGAAATGACGATTTTCTGCTATATTTCACCTGTGGAGCATCCCTTTTCATGGTCCAACAATAATCGGCCAGCATATTAAGATTTCATTTGCCTTGATATCTCTTTTCCGTAGCTGAAATCTCCTGAGTTAGCTCATTTGTTTTTATTTTACAATGGACAAATGGAAGAAAAAACGTTTATTAAAATAATAATTATTTAAATTCATTAATTGAAATTGAAATAAAAAAACTGTGGGCGATGGAGAAATTCCGAATACATATTTGAAAACACGATGAAAAACTGCATTAAGTACAACTATTGGTACTCATGAGACAAAAATCATGTTGACCAGTGTTATACAAAACGCTGTATACTGTTAAGGGAACCGACTGGTGAATTTCAATTGTTTTTTAGTTTTCATCTGATTGTTTTGACATTTGTATCACATACATTATGTGCTTGTAGAAGTGTTTCTGTAAAGTTTGGTGTTTATAAGTAGAATAGTTTCAGAATTATGATTTTTAAATCTATATTTTAAATATGATGATTTTGTAGAAGATTTCCGGGCTGTTGGCCGTGGTCTTGAGGCTTGTAGTTCCCCGACGTTTCGCCAGAGACTGCGTCCGGCATCCTCAAGGGTTGTCTTGAGACTGGCAATTTTGAATGAATGAGTGGTATATGCTGAATGCGGCGACTGATAATACCAGCCGCGGCTACAGCTAACCTTTTGGATGGTCTAATTGTCCATTAGCCATCCGCGGGTTCCAAGACATTGTCTTTTAGTCCCGCTAATTTTGAAGTTAAGGCCGAAAAGGGGGAAATTAAATTTAGGGATTGATGTCAACCATGGCAGTGTTTGGTGTTTGGTGTTACTCGCACGTCAGTTTGGGTGTAAATATTGGTGTTGGTATAAGTGTAAAGTTAGCCCACCCGGCTTGATATAGGAGGAGTGAAGTTACTGGTGGAGGCAAGGGGACTACTCCGGCATTTGCCTGAACGCTAAGGAAACCACCTAAACCATTAGCAGAGTAGCTTAAGAAACGAGAATTTTGTTATTAGTTTCGAATTTGAATTTTAATTTAGGAGATAATTTGGGTCGTATATTCGGAATTTAGAATTTAGAAACATTTGGAGTAAGTAAGACTACTGGTGGAGATTAGGGACCTACTCCGACATTTGTCTTTTCGCTAAGGAAAACCACCGAAAACCTTAGCAGAGTAGGGGTGAAGTTAAATAAAAGATTTCGAAAAATGGCCAAAATCGATCCTGGTTGTTGGTTGTCCGGTTCTTAAGGTGAATAACCGGTAAATCACCTTTGCGATGGATTATCCATCATGTCAAGCTTGCTTGCGCATTAGGTAATGGATAACACGTCAAAACCGCTAAATGTTGAACCTTGATATTTTAGAATGATGTGAAGGAAAGCATTTGGTTCGCGTTCCGAGATAGGTTTCTCTAATGCAGCGAAGATAAGGTGTGCAAGTTGGTTATCTCGTTTTCCTTCATATGCCGGGCAGTCATCCCAGCACAGGCAAACTCGTGGTGCATCCACTCCTCTGTTTTTACGGTGAGGCCGTTTTCTTTCGACCTGAGGGGCCGATTTATCCGGGACAGTTTGAGTGCCCGCGGTTTGGGTTGTTTTAGGTTCGACCGAAGTGGCCGTCGTTTCAAACGGGTCCGGGACAGTTTGAGTGCCCGCGGATCGTTGAGTTTTAGGCTCGGATGTGGCCGAGTCTAGGTCCTCTGTCTGTGAGGCCTGTGTTGCCTGGGTCTTTCGTGGTCCAGTCATTTTCTTTTTCTTTTCAGTGCCTGTGAGAGCATCTGTATTAGCGGTGACGGTCACCCTTCCAGGGAGTTCAGGCCGAAGAGCGATGGACTCCTCTGTGCCTAAGCTATTGGGAATGGCAGCAGGAGCGGACTCAACTGGTACTGCCTTTTTATTGATAGCCGGATCATCCTGGACTATCGCCTTCTTTCGCGATGCACCGATGGGTGGTGGCTTCATGCGCCGGTACTGTTCAATTTTTACTTTGTAGTGGCACAATCGCTTGAGTTCTGTCACCCCGCAAACTGTGGGCCCTTCCGCCAGGACCGCCAGAAACATAGGCAACGGCCTCTTAGTCCTCCCAGATGTCATGTTGACAACCGATAGGACCTTGAAGCCAAGCCCGTCCAGGCAGTCCCGGATCTCAGAAGTTTCCACGTCTGGATCGACTCCTTTAACAACGAATTTCCGAGTTGGTATCCGCGGTTTCTTGTTTTCCTCGCGATGAGGAACATTACGCCGAAGCAGCAGCTGTCGGTACTTATAGTAGGCTGCCATTGAAGTCAGCCTTACCCTTGTCCCGAATCCTTCAAACTTGCAAATGAATGCAAGTGGTTCGGTTTTTGCGAACTCCCTGTTCGCCACTGCGAGAGCTACGGTAAATTGCCGACTCACCAGCAGGGAAGGAGGTTTCAACTTACTTGGTTGCGAGTCCATTGTCCTCGGACCCCCAGATGAGCCCCCGCTGGCCGGCGGGAGGACCTCCGGGGATGGGAGGACATTAGGAGTGGACTCGACTTCAATAGTAGCACTGGCTACATTATTTTCCTGTCTACGCCGCGTACGCTGCGCGATTGGAGTGCACTCAGATGAGCTTTCGCTCGTTCCAGGCCTACGTGGTCCCATATTGGGCTGGTGTTATAGGTATGGGAGGTGGTTGACAGGTTGGAAGTGCCCTGACAAAGACCTTGGGTAAGAGGCCGAGCTAGGGGCAGATGGGATGAGACCTAGTGCCTTTTGAGGTTATGAGGTACTAACGGGTATAGTTAGGTTTGGTAACCCTAAAGCTGTCGGGCAAGCCTTGGCTATAGGTTAGCTGCGTTGGCGCAGTCGCTGGTTCCGATATTGCTATCGGTCCTCAAACCCAGTCGCCGCTGGGTGAGTGCTTGATCGCCGGTCCGCTAGGAGCGCTTCTCTCGGTGCTGGAGACAACCTTCCACTTCCGCTGCTGGCCGACGAATCCGAATGAATCACTGGCAATTTTGTCGACTGCCTGCCCTATTTATACATTTATCCGCAACATGTTCTCTGTGCGGTCCGTTACTTCGTAAATTGTATCTGCCTTCTGGTTGGTTAGCATTAGGGTCTTCCATTGCACCAATGAGGTTGCTGTCTGATGTTCTAGTAGATTGTTCTTGTAGGGGTTTACATCTGGCTTTTTTTTTAATCTGGCGAAACGTCGGGGAACTACAAGCCTCAAGACCATGGCCAATAGCCCGGAAATCTTCTACAAGATCATCATAGTAACTCCGGCCGTGAAAGCCTAAGTCAGTATATATTTTTAATATTTTCTAAAAAATGCTCCTAACGATGTATTTTTAAACATTCTCTGATGCAATTTGAGATTCGTAGTTTTTATGATTCCATTAAACACATTTGCTATGCAAAAAGTATTCATAAAGGGAAGATACTGCTTATTTTTCATTTTTTGAAAAAAAAATGATCACACTAATTTTTTTCATCTCAATTTGAAAGAACACATGTGTCTTAGACTAGTAACTGCATAAAAAAAATCAATTAACATATATTGGAGAGTCTAACCACAAAATTTCACTTTGATAGCATAAAAATTGCATCGTAAGGAGCATTTTAAGTTTTGGAAAATGTCAAAAAAAAATAGAAACAGAAAAAAAAAGTATACTAAAATTTTAGTAGTAGGCCTAATGCTGACCATATGTGGAAGAGTATTTAAACTCTTACGTCACGGACTGAATTTTGCTCCTACAATAAAAATGTTCACATGAAAATGATCCTAAAGAATCAGAGTTATTAAAAAGCAAACAAACAAAAAATGCATTTTTTGCCAATTTTTTCCAACATTTTCATCAATCGGTCCCCTTAAAATATGCGTTTTATCGTAATTCATTCACATAATAGAATTACCGTATTAGCCAGAATATAAGTCGCGTTTATTTTTCAAATTTCGTACGTAAAAATTAAAGGTGCGGCTTATTTTCTAATTTTGAAATGGAGCAACATTGCCTGGCGCATTGCTGCTTCAACTCTATCCAACCGGTCTGACGAAGTTTAAAAAGCAATTACGAAACTGAAATATCACTCCATCATTGAAATAAAATGCGTGTTCTGCAATCCGTGATTGTGTAGATACAATAGATCAAATTTCTGGTTGAAATATGTTCAGCATGCACGAGAAAAAAAAACAAATTATGCACAACGAGGACCCTTATATTATCATACATGTTTACAGTGACTATTTAACTCATGCCCTAAATGGGAGTAAATGACCAATCACGTTACAATGATTTTTTATTTACAACCAATAACAGTCGTGTTTCACCTCGCTCTTTATCGATTTCTCTTTATCAGCTCCTGCTTTTGTGATAAAGAAAGCTCCTCCTTTTTAAATGTTCTGAACAGGTCAAAGCATTATTTTTCTCCCAACAAATACATTGAATATAGAAAATAATGAAAAGATTCCTTGATTTTACTGAGTTGTTTACTAAAAAAATAAATGAATAACCCGTAATATTGATTATGATATATAGTTTGATGTGTTTCATTATTTCTCCACTTGGGTGCACTCTTACAATATTGCGATCTTATTTGGCAATAAATAATATGATCAAGCAGCAGTGAATGAACATAACCTCACATTTCTGATTTGTTTTCAAACATCGCCGTTTACATTAAATATATAAAATATTTAAAATAACTATAGTTAAACAATGATTTGTGAGTAAACAGCTTAATTTTATTCGTTACATAGTCCTAACAAATGCCACTCTTGATTTCCAAATTCTCTAGATAAATTCACTCCTCACTTCGTGAGTCGTGAATTTGTCGATAATTTGGAAATCACTCGTGGCATTACTTATGATAATGGGAATACATGTGAAGGATAAAATATAGGTATGTTTCCAGGGCACTATTAATGCTATTGGCTATTAATATTTCACTGTACTTATTGAGTAAACCTGTAATTAATTATTGAATAAACTATAATTAATGTTCATTCATTAATTTTGAGAATTTTCCTCATCATTGAGGGTTTTCTCCAAACAATCTTAATAATTAACACGAGTTTAAAAAAATATATATAAAATGACTACGGACTTATAGACTATCAGTTTGCAACAAACATTCACAAATTTCCCTTCATTAAAGTTCTCTATCGTTCTCTGTCCTCTGTGTCTTCATCCCTGTTACAACCAAAATTCCCTCATTGAATTTTGAATGTTATTCTTCTAGGTTGTCCTTGG
This sequence comes from Diploptera punctata, assembly GCA_030220185.1. Classification (NCBI taxonomy): domain Eukaryota; kingdom Metazoa; phylum Arthropoda; class Insecta; order Blattodea; family Blaberidae; genus Diploptera; species Diploptera punctata. The sequence continues at coordinate 8,927 of JASPKZ010005604.1, read as the reverse complement.
TCTTTCTTTTATGTTCCTTCTTTCAATTTTCCATGCAAAGACAGCCTTTCGTAGTCTTTCCATCCTGCATTCTTCTTACGTGTCGATACCATTTTAACCTTCTGTATTCAATCTCATCCATTATACTTTCTGCATTCATCCATTTTCTAATTTCTGTATTTCTAATTCTTTCCAGTCGAGATTTTCTGGTAGCTCTTCTCCAAAAATCCATTTCAACTGAAGTTATTGTGTTGGCATGTTGTTGTGTGTTGTCTAATTAATAATAATATATAATATCATAATAATAAACAACAATAATAATAGTAATAATAATAATAATAATAATAATAATAATAATAATAGTAATAATAATAATAATAGTAATAATAATAATTGAATTAATCTAAAATTTCATATTTCATAACATGGGTTTATCTTACATTGTTAATTAAAACGTGAACAAGTGTTTTGCTATATCTACATCTTCCCGCTCTTAATTTTCATAAGAAATGCACGAGTGATTTCCAAAATATCGATAAATCACCGACTCACGAAGTGAGGAGTGATTTATCTAGAGAATTGGGAAATCACGAGTGGCATTTGTTAGGACTATTTAACGAATAAAATTAAGCGGTTTTACTCACAAATCATTATTTAACTATAGTTTTTTAAAATATTTATATATTTATATGTAAACGGCGATGTTTGAAAACAAATGAGAAACGATAGGTACGCTCTACTTCCTTCTTGTGTTTATCACTGCACCAATCATACTATTTATTGCCAAAGAACGCAATATTGTAAAATGCTCTTCTAAGTGAAAAAAATGAAACACATCAATCTGTATATTAATTCAATTTTGATGTCGTATGATGTAAAATATGACAATTATATTTCTCGATTATTAACCTGGGAAAAAATACATTAAAAAGTGCAACAGTGGTTCTTCTTTCTTTTTTTGGTGGTAAGAATCATTGGCTACAAATGTTGACATGTAAGCACTATTATATACATCTGTAGCCGTAATTTGTTATAGGTCCAGTCACAATGCAAAATAACGGTCAGACCTGTTCAGAATATTAAAAGGAAGAGCTTTGTTTAATATATGAAATCCTAACACTGATAAATCTTGGGTGAAACACGACCTCTGATTGGTTGTAAAACAGAAATCATTGAAACGTGATTGGTCATTGACTCCCATTTGGGGCATGAGTTAAATAGGCAACACTATGCAGTGGTGGCAACTGCACCAAGTGAATAAGATCCGGGTGGCGACTCTCTATAATTTGATCGTCAACGCTATCATGATTGACTGTTAGATTTGTTAATACACTAAACTAACTAACTCACACTATCGAACCCGTAGGATCATGGGCCGCCGCGGACATAAGCTCTCCCATACATCCCTATCCTGACTATAGCTTGCTCTCCAATCATCTCCCCGTATGATCTACTTCCCTCAAAGCATAGTTTAATGTTATTCTCCATTTCAATTCTTTGGTCTACAACCTGGGCGTTTTTCCCTCTGGTTTTCCAACAAGAAGCTTCCATGCACGCCTTTCATTCCTCATTCGTGCCAGATCCCCTGCCCATCGCAGTCTACGGGACTTAACTGTTGGTCATATTATCTGCGCTTCCTATAAAACCATGTATTCACATGTTGATGCATTCCTTCTCCATTCACCTGTGTTTTTGTCTAAATAACAAATTATTTCAATAATGTAGCAAATAGACTTTAAAAGGATAACCATATGATAAGATAAGGATCTAGAAAATGGTTAAATCTCACAGACCTCCAACATTCTTTATCCTTACTTGATTTGAAGGGAACAAAAAACTTACCGTGAATGATTTTTTTTTTCTTTTAAATTTCGATGCTTAAAAATTGTATACGATTTTTTAGCCTTGTCTCTTTCCACACCATAACTACCTCACTGGCACTATCGAACCCGTAGGTTCATGGCCGCTCGGACAAAAGCTCTCCATACATCTCTATCCTCGATAATGTTCTCCATTCATCCCCTATATAATCTACTTCCCTCAAATCAAGGATAAAGTTATTCCTCCCCACCTCGTTCTTGCCTCTACCAACTGGGCGTTTTCCCTCTGGTTTTCCTACCAGAAGCTTCCATGCACCTATTTCCAAATCCCCCATACGTGCCATATGTCCTGCCCATCGCATCTAACGAGAACGTAACTGTTTCTTATTATATCTGGCTTCCTATATATATATCATGTATATACAAATTTAATTCTCAGATAAGCGCAATATCCTTCCTCCCTTAAAGTAAGAGTCCATGTTTCGCACCCATAGTATAACTGGTAGATAATAGTTTATATATTTCAGTTTAACGTTTTTGAAAGGAGTTGGGACATCACAGTCTCTGCAATCATTAGCATCATGTCAAATTGACCTATGTTTAATTTCTTTGTGCATCTCATTCCGTATTTGTAATTATTATTCCTAGATCTGCAACAGCTATTTCTTTTTCTTCGAAATTTCCTTTCATTTGTCATTAGCTGTCCATTTCCATATATAACCAAGTTTAGTGTAACTATATTTAGTGTTTTAATTGATTTTTACTTCCAGTCCCAATTTCTAGTGTTATTCATAGGAAAATAAGAGTGTGTATACATTTTAAACTATTTAATGGAACGGGTGTTCACCATCCAGCTTTTGAACAAACATACAATCACTTACGTAACACAAATGTACTTGCACATTTAAATTTCCCCCCCAATGCCCCTTAATGCGAGCTATGAATGCGTTAGCTTTAATATGACATTTCGAAGTAAAATTCAATTTTACGATGAAAGGAACGGAAAATTAATTTAATAATTTCCTATTAAGAATTTCTTCCTCCCCATTCTTTAGTATAAATGCTTTGTTTATAGTTCTAGGTTGATTTTAATTAGAAAATTGTCAGTTGAGTTAATAATGCCAGTTGCCATGGAAATGAATTGAAACGAAACAGATGAAGACAGGCGATCGGCTTTGGTTCGCTCTTGTTTGTTTAAAACGATTGCTAATATGTGATTACGTAACACTATTGTTACCATATGCTTTGCACCATATGCGTTCAGTAGTACGTACAGTCCATATCGACCATCATTGAAAGTTCAACTTCCTACATTTCGGGGTACCAACCTAAATAGTAAACTGAATATTACAGTTTCAACTCGTGCGGAGTAAACCACTGCCTCTACGTTCACTACGTACATGTGTATACAAAATATACCAAAGGTGGGGTCTAATATACAGTATCAACAAATCACTATCACTGCATTTTAAATGAAAGACTTATTTAAAACAAGATAAACATAATACGTACCTTCGCTATTTAATACGGATTGGTGTCACGGCCCTGCCTGTAGTCTCACGATAAACATGCCCACCTGTTAAACGTCAATTGTTTATAATGAAAGCAAATTTCCCAAACAAAGATGTTATATTTACTATATTTATTATTTTGAAACACCATCGCGCAAATATAACGATAAAACGCAACACTTGTGTGAGGTTTTTATAAGAATCTAGGAAATTAAAAACGGAGCGATAGCGATGGTTTTAAAAACATTCTGTAAAACCACTCTCACAAACCTCGCATCGGAAAATGCTATTGATTGCGTGACACTATTGTGTGCCTATATGTTTACATTAGCGACAAACATGTTTATGATAACAATGAACACCGAAAACAATATCATAGAATTCAGGTTAATACACACTGTATGATAACACATCACACCGAACTAATATCTAAAATATCAGTTAATACAACTGTAATGATAACAATGAACACCGAACTAATATCTAGAATACACAGAGTTAATACCACTGGTATAATAACAATGAACACCGAACTAATATCTTAAATATCAGGTTAATACACTGTATGATAACAATGAACACCGAACTAATATCTAGAATATCAGGTTAATACACTGTATGATAACAATGAACACCCGAACTAATATCTAGAATATCAGGTTAATACACTGTATGATAACAATGAACACCGAACTAAATATCTAGAATATCAGGTTAATACAACTGCATTGATAACAATGAACACCGAAACTAATATCTAGAATATCAGGTTTAATACAACTGTATGATACACAATGAACACCGAACTAATATTCTAGAATTATCAGGTTAATACACTGTATGATAACAATGAACACCGAACTAATATCTAGAATATCAGGTTAATACACTGTATGATAACAATGAACACCGAACTACTATCTAGAATATCAGGTTAAATACACTGTATGATAACAATGAACACCGAACTAATATCTAGAATATCAGGTTAATACACTGTATGATAACAATGAACACCGAACTAATATCTAGAATATCAGGTTAATACACTGTATGATAACAATGAACACGAACTAATATCTAGAATATCAGGTTAATACACTGTAGGATAACAATGAACACCGAACTAATATCTAGAATATCAGGTTAATACACTGTATGATAACAATGAAACACCGAACTAATATCTAGAATATCAGGTTAATACACTGTATGATAACAATGAACACCGAACTAATATCTAGAATATCAGGTTAATACACTGTATGATAACAATGAACACCGAACTAAATCTCTAGAATATCAGGTTAATACACTGTTATGATAACAAGGAACACAGAACTAATATCTAGAATATCAGGGTTAATACACTGGATGATAAACATGAACACCGAACTAATATCTAGAATATCAGGTTAATACACTGTATGATAACATAAATGAACACCGAACTAATATCTAGAATATCAGGTTATACACTGTATGATAACAATGAACACCGAACTAATATCTAGAATATCAGGTTAATACACTGTATGAATAACAATGAACACCCGAACTAATATCTAGAAATATCAGGTTAATACACTTAATGATAACAATGAACACCGAACTAATATACTAGAATATCAGGTTAATACACTGTATAATAACACATGAACACCGAAACTAAATCTAGAACAGCTCAAGTTAATACACTGTATGATAAAAATGAACACCGAACTAATATCTAGAATATCCAGGTTAATACACTGTATGATAACAATGAACACCGAACTAATATCTATAATATCAGGTAATACACTGTATGATAACAATGAACACCGAACTAATATCTAGAATTCAGGTTAATACACGTGTTGTGTACCTTACTCAAATAATGTTTTCCCACCCCCTAAATAGTTCTTAAGATCTTCATTTCACATGTGCCTATTATTTGTTTAGTTTGTTGTTGTATCACCCCTAGTTTTCTGTTCCATATACGATAACTGGTCGAAAACTATCGTTTTGGATATGCGGATTTTGCTTTCTATTGACAATGTTTGTTGCGCCAATTAAAAATCTTCCATAGATCCTGATATTTGTGCTGCTTTATTCAGCTTGTTTCTTTACTTCTTTCATTAAAATTTTTAGTGTTTGTTATTAATACACCTAAATAATTCAATTCTGATACTTGTTCTATAACTTCCTTTCCACTCTAATTCGCAAATCAATTTGTATAATTCAAGAATCCCAAGTCTAGTCCTCAAATTCCAAACCTTCTTTTAAAAACACTAACTAAGTTTTACGTTCCAAAGACTTTCCACGTTCCAAACACTTTGTTCCATGAGACCCACTATTGAACTCTCACAAAATACCCCGTTATATTTAACCACCACCCTACTATTGAATGTTTGACTTCACTTTTTTAAAAAGTTGCAAAGTTTATGACACCATTACATCGCGCGAGGGTGAAAGCCAGGAGGTTGTCTTATCCAACCTTCCTTAGCAACTGCAAGAATATAAATATAATAATAATAATTAGATATTAATTATTATGATAATTATTAGTAGTATTAATATTATAAATTATTAGTAATTATTATTATTATTATTATTATTATTATTATTATTATTATAATTCATATATAATTATTATTATTATTATGTATAACAGGAATGTACAAAACTCAATTTTAAAATTTATCATAAGTAATGCCACGAGTGATTTCCAAATTAATCGATAAATCACACGACTCACGAAGTGAAGGAGTGAATTTATTTAGAGAATTTGGAAATCAAGAGTGGCATTTGATTAGGACTATTTTAACGAATAAAATTAAGCTGTTTACTCACAAATTATTATTTAAACTGTTAGTTATTTTAAAATATTTATATATCTAATGTAAACACGGCGATGTTTGAAACAAATGAGAAACGATAGGTACGCTTCATTCTGTCTTCTTTTGTTAATCAACTGACAACTACGATCAATACTAGTTCAGAATATTAAAAAGGAGAAAGCTTTCTTTAATAGGGTAATCATAACACTGATAAATAATTTCGTGAAACACGACTCTGATTGGTTGTAAAACAGAAATCATTGAAACACGTGATTGGTCATTGACGTCCCCTTTGTGGCATGAGTTAAATAGTCAAAGAAAGCAACTAAAATAATATGCACATATTAGGCGAATGTAGGATGAAAGATTACCAAAGAAAATAATAGAATGGACACCATCAAGGAACGAGAAGGAAAGGAACGACCAAATCTCACGTGGATTCAAGGGATTGGAGAAGAAACTTTGAAGGACTGGGAATAGAGGGAGAAATGTGTTATAATAGGGGCGAATGGAGGGAAATTGTAAAAGCGAAATTGAAGACAAATCAACTGTGCTGCCCGGATAAATGTAATCAAACCATAGTTAAAACCGGAAATGCATATATAGGCCTATATGTATACTATATATAATATTATATATATATATACATAGCCTACGTATTATTCCCAATTTTTGGGTAGTTTTAAATGTCTTTTATAGGTCCTCAACTCTTGACCCCTACAGATTACGATAAAAGATGTGCTATTTCGTACAACATATTGCCCAAAATCAGGAATAACATTGACTTCAGGATCCAATTATTGTAGGAACTTTTTCATAATTGCTTTCCTCTTTAAAATGTTGGAACTTTATTTAGAACACCCTATTTAAGAAAATTATGATTTAGTTACCTGAGGAAATTCTTAGTTAAATATGGGAAATAACACTATGAGGTTCTTAAATCGTTGAAGAATGAGTAATTTTTTTTTACATCTTACCTCATAGTTTGTGTTTCTTAAAACATGCGAACTGCAGCCTTTCAAGAGGAAACATCCTCTCCCAATTTCACCAACTTAATGACTTAATGACGACCGGATTTGTTGGAATCTCCATCTTTAAAACGTTTGTCATCTAGGTGTTGATTTGATGAACTTTGAGATCAGGTCCTGTTATATCATGAATTTCAAAATTCATGGATTAAATTTGGTCTTCTGAATATAATACTTCTCCCAAACTGTGAATTTCTAATAGTGTTTCTCCAAATGTTTTAGAAGTTTGGCCTCCTTTTTCAATTTGATGACTCTCCAACAAACTATGTGCTGCAAAAGCTGATTTTTCAATTTCACCATTTTGATATTCCTAAAGTTTTCCTTTGTGCGAGTGTCCACATTCCATTTTGTTTTTCCCATGTATACTTTATGTGCAGTCTCTACAAACTACATTGATAAATTCCAGATTTTTTACTACCTGGGGCGTTGAATTTTCTTATTGGTTAATAGATTACCAAGGCTAATTTATTTATCGGTGCCAATATAATATTGAATTATATGATTTTTTTAAAAATTTGTTATGTGTCTATACATTTTTAAGTTCATAATTGTTTTTAAATACACTTGAGTGTATAACATTTTTTATTTCCAAATGCCCCAGGTTGTCTTTCGACGTTTCTGTTGTTCTCTCCTGGCATTGCATACTTGTAACCCCACTTCTGAGTTTGGGGCGCCGATGATATGATGGGTGATGTGAGTAGTGGTGCGCCAGGAGAGTCCCTAATCCTATAAGATGAATAGGAATGATGATGATGATGATGATTGCGATGGCCATATGATTTCGGGGACCGTTTGAGCCATAAAGTTTTACTGACATTTGTCTTACAGGTGAGGAAAAACCCGATAAAAACCTCACCCAGAAAAACTGTCCCGACCGGGGATCGAACCCGGGCCCGCTGCGTGACAAGGCAGCACGCTACCTCCAGACCACAGCAGTGGACAATGTTAAATTATAATTTCTTTTTGTACCTTGTATTACTACCGTTGTCCTCAACTCTGATGTTTCTATTTACAATTTTCGTGATTTCACTGTAGACTTCGAGACTTTCGAAGCACCGCTTCATCTTCTGGAGTTGGTAGTAGTATTGAATTATCTGTATATGTCTAGTAGAGGATTTTGCTTCATAGGTCAAGAATACAAACATTATCAACGAAATATGCCTAATGAGCAAAACCCTCTACAAGACAGCCTTGGTAATCTATTAATAACTAATAAGAAAGTGAACACCCCAAGATAGCAAAAAATCTGGAATTTATTCAAATTAATTGTAAGGGACTGCAATAAAGATAAATAGGAAAACAAAAAGAAATTGGACACTCGCACTAAGGAACATTCAGAAATATTAAAAATGGTGAAATTGAAAAATCAGCTATTGCAGCACATAGTGTATTGCAGAATCATAAAATTGAAAAAGAAGCCCTATTTTAAAACATTTGGAAAAACTTTTAGAATTGACAATTTGGAGAAGATATATATTCAGAAGAACAAATTTAGATCCTGAATTTCGAGATTCCTGATGAACGTGACCTCATCTCAAGTTCATCAAATCAACACCAGATGGCAACTGTTATGATGGAGATTCCAACTAAAATCCGGTAAGTCATAATGTCGGTTGAAAATGAGAGAGATCCTTCTCTCGAAAACTAATTCCGTGTGTGTAGAAGAAACATAAAAATATGAGGTAAGATGTTTACAAAATGACTCATTAATTTACGAATTAAGAACCTCATAATGTATTTCCCATATTTAACTATGAAAGATAATTC
>JASPKZ010005603.1:0-67425 GCA_030220185.1 Diploptera punctata | reverse complement strand
GCTCTTCCCCTACAGGGAAGAATTTGAACCATACTAATTTAATCACACTTGTTTTCGTATAGATGTCATTTGAGTGGTGCGTGGTCAGCGTTCCGCCTTGTATTGACATCTAGGAAACCAAGGTAGTACTAGGACGGGAAAATTCGGTAAATTTTGCTTAGAGGCCTTTTCATTCAGGCTTAAGGATCTTTTATGAAGCTGAAAATCTTCAGACTCGGGACCCACGGCTTAGTCCCTCCCGGAGGACTTGCTCCTTGGATTTTTCCGTCCATCGACCCCGGCCGAGTTTGAACCCGCGACCCTTGGGACCAGAGGCAAGGAGCATAACCACTAGTCCACCGCGGCCGATTAAATGCATGTCTGAAGATAAAAAAATACAAAAAATCACCATTTTGCATTTCTCTCCTCTTTTTTTGCTATTATTTTGGAAACTAAAAGCCGCACAGTGGTCTCTTTTCATAATTTTCGCTTCAGGTAAACTCCTACTCTTAATGGTCCAATTTTGCTGGTTAACAAACTCGATCTTACTTTCTTTAAATTATTGAAGATTGCAATATGCCGAGTTTGGTTCCAAAAAATATAGCGGCCGCTATATAGCTACACAATTTATAAATATTCCCTTGATACAGCGTATTAGTTTATAAAATGTATAGCTGATCCATGTCTTTGAATTGCATTAATAAAGTTTTATTTTTTAAGGGGAGTAGAATTTAAATTGGAATATATCTAAATTCAAATCTCAATATATATATATATATATATATATATATATATATATATATATATATAGTAAAACTTGCTCAAAACGGAATCACATTGGACATTTTATTCCGCATTAGACAAAATTCCACATTATAAAAAGCTAAAACTCATTAATAATCTCAGATTATACTAGAGTAGCTACCGCATGTCTTTTATTTTGTCACAATGAAACTGTATAGACCTATCATAAAACTTAAGTAATCTTTAAACTAGAATTGTATGCTATGTGATATATTGGTTTAATTGTTGTAATATTTCATAAAGCATAGGAAAATGAATTAGTAGAAATTGTTTACATTTGTCAAATTATACAATATGCAAACGTACAGTTACGCACGATTTATTTTTACTGCTGTCCAACTCACTTAATTAAGCTGCCATAAGAAATTGAGTTAGGGTTAGGCTAACGAAAGCAAGATAAATTCAGCAAACCAGCAAAATGGGATAACAAATTCGACTTGGTGAGGAATTTGCTTAGTTTACGCAGTTCCTATGTCATTACATTTTTAATATTTAAGTTTTACACATTACTATCATAAAATATTTCGAGAGAAAATTATAGTCCCCATGTACCATACAAATCGGCCGCGGTGGACTAGTGGTTATGCTCCTTGCCTCTGGTCCCAAAGGTCGCGGGTTCAAACCCGGCCGAGGTCGATGGATTTTTTAGGACGGAAAAATCCAAGGAGCAAAGTCCTCCGGGTGGGACTTTAAGCCGTGGGTCCCGAGTCTGAAGATTTTCAGGCTCGTAAAAAATCCTTAAGCCAGAATGAAACGGTCTCTAAGCAAAATTTACCGAATTTTCCCGTCCTAGTACTACCTTGGTTTCCTAGATGTCAGTATGAGGCGGAACGCTGACCACGTACCACTCAAAATGACATCTATACGAAAACAAGTGTAACTCAATTAGTATGGTTCAAATTCTTCCCTGTAGGGGGAGAGCGCCTAAATCTCTGTAAAGGGAAAACATAGGCTTACAATACAATACAATGTACCATATAGTCGAACGCGATGGTCTAGCGGTTATGTTCCTTGCCTCTAATCCCGAGGGTCGCGGGTTCAAGCCCGGCCTGGGTCGATAGAATTCTATAATACAAAAATCCAAGAGACAAGTCCTCCGGAGTCTTGAGTCTGAAGATTATCAGGCTCGTAAAAGAATCGCAAGCCTGAATAAAAATGCCTCTGTGCAAAATTTAACAGATCTTCATCCATCCAGGAAATATGCTATATTATGTGCTAATCACATATCACTCGTTGACGTCTGTAGGTAAATATAACAACTAATTCACCACTATCGAACCCGTAGGATCATGACCGCGCGGACATAAGTTCTTCACACATCCCTATCCTGAGCTAATGTTTTCCAATCACCCCCTGTATAATCTACTTCTTTTAAATCATGGTTAATGTTATTCTCCCACCTCATTCTTGGCCAATCAACTGGGCGCTTTCCCCTCTGGTTTCTCTACAAGAAGCTTCCATGTCCCTCTTTCATTCGCCATTCGTGCCACATGTCATATCCATCGCAGTCTATGAGACTTAACTGTTCTTACAATATCCATCCATCCATAGAAATTCTGCAATCACAGCATTTTCATGCTATGCTTTGCAGCTTTACTAGGGAATTATAGGTGTGGTAGCTTCCCGTTGCTTTCCACTCCGGTGAAGGATGGCGATGATGATGATAAAGATGATGATGAAGGCCGGATGATTTTCGGGGACCGTTGGGCCCTAAGCTTCCTGACATTTGTCTTACAGGTGAAGAAAACCCCGAAACAAACCTCACCCAGGAGCCTGTCCTGAGCGGGAATCGAACCCGGGCCTGCTGCGTGACAAGGCAGCACGCTTCCTAGAGACCACAGCGGTGGACATCTTATTATATCTGGTTTCTAATAAAGATCATGTAGCTCACTGTTATTTTATCTTCTCCATTCACCTGTCTGTTCATCTCTCTTTGGTCAAAAAAAATTCCTAAGAACTTTATTCTCAAATAATCGTAATCTTTTCCCTCTCTTAAAGTAAGAGGCCACGCTTCGCATCCATATACTATAACTGCGAGAATAACAGTAAGTAAATAATCATAACTAAGTTATGCCTGGTTAAGAAACTCCCGCTAGGGAGCATCCATGTCCCCACGCGGGTCGTATGGACTATGTATTTGTACCATATAGGATACAAAGGGTAAAAAGAGGTTATTTCAACTGAACTGTAATCCAGCACTTTACTGCGGTGTAACAATGTAAGGTCGGGTCTATTAACCCCCTAAAATGTAAATGTATGTAATAAAAAAAAAGATACTTCATGATTTCATGGTTATTTTGAACTTCTGTAAGTAAAGAACAATGAAAAACGACGTGTTCATATTATATTCCGTCTTATAACAGGAAACTGAGTTTAGTATTAGGAAGTATGTGGTTACAAAATACAGTGGGTATCAGTGTGCGAGGTGGCAACAACCAAGATGTCATCATTTCTACATTACTCAGTTTTTTTCGTCATGTTGGTACCATCATTATGCATAACTGAAATTCGAAATAAAGGTATATATTTAATCTTTCTAATTTATATATTCGTAGTAAATTAGAGTGTCCCGTCCCGTAGCTGAATGGTTAAGGCATGAGACCTTGGCGCAGAGCTTCGGGACGTGCGCTGGTTCGAATCTTCATGGGAGAAGACATTTTCTCATGGGATTTTGGTTAGTATGACACCGCTGTCCACCCAGCATAGTGAGGAATCTGGGTAGCTACAATAAGTAGCGGCAGAATATTTTTTGAATGCAACTCAAATGCTATAATTAATTACTATTCTAATTAAGAGGCTAGAAAACCAGCTATAACAGCTGGGGACTCGACATGCTGACCACATCACCCCTATACTGGCAGGATGATCGTCCCTATGATTAATACGTGTAGAAATGAGCTAAGCAGCCGGCTGGTAGGCCAAGGGCCATCTAGGTCTGTCGCGCCTAGGAGTTTATTTTAGTAAATTATAGTGGAATTCATAGGCCCACTTTCAAATAAAGTATCTGAACACTTTAAAAAGTTGAACATTAATCTGGCATTTAAAACTAATAAAACTTTACAAAATATAATAAAAATCAACAAAACCAAAATAAAAATTGAAAAATTATCAGGTGTATATAAATTGAAGTGTGGTACATGTGACAATGTCTATATAGGACAAACTGGTAGACCTTTTATCTCTCGGATAAAGGAACACATGAGAGCATATAACAAAAATTTAGAATATTCAAAATATGCTAACCACCTATTTCAATTTAATCATTGTTTCGATCCAAATTTTGAAATTTTACATGTTTGTGATAAGGGTAAGAAGTTAGATCTTCTGGAGGCTGTAGAGATAAATATATTGAAGAGTAGTAACAGACTGTTAAATTCTCATCTTGATTTGAATGAATCCCCTTTGTTAAATTGAAAAATTAAAATAAATAATGTTGTATTGTTGCTTAGATCAGTTGATAATTGATATGTAATAACACAATTCATAATTTAACATGTCTGAAGAAGGTACAGTGTACCGAAACAGCTGTCACTGAATTATATAATAAATATAACTATTTAACTCATGCCCCAAATGGGAGTCAATGACCAATCACGTTACAATGATTTTTGATTTACAACCAATCACAGTCGTGTTTCGCCTAGAATTTACCAACTAAAGTTTATCATAATAAAGAAAGCACCTCCTTTTTAACATTCTGAATAGGTCATAGCATTATTTTGCAGTGACTGACTCACTAAGAAATACGGCTACCAGATTGTATATATAGTGCATGAATGTCAACACATACCGCATGCGGGAGTTAATGTAAAAAAATTTGTAGCAATTGATTATAGCACCAAAAAAAAGAAACCACTGTTTGCACTTTCTTAAATGTATTTTTTCCCAGAAAAATATAATTGTCATATTTACGTCATAGGACATCAGAAATGAATTAATATACAGTTTGATGTGTTAAATTTTTTCTCCACTAGAGTGCATTCTTACAATATTGCGTTCCTTTGGCAATAAATAATATGATCTGGTTGCAGTGACAAACAAAAGAAGCAAATGAAGCGTACCAATCGTTTCTCATTTGTTTTACAAACATCGCCGTTTACATTAAATATATAAATATTTTAAAATAACTATAGTTAAATAATGATTTGTGAGTAAACAGCTTAATTTTATTCGTTAAATAGTCCTAACAAATGCCACTCTTGATTTCCAAATTCTATAGATAAATTGGAAATCAGTCGTGGCATTACTTATGAAAATCAAATAAAATTGCGTTTTATTTTTATTTAATTAATAGTGGAATTAACTTATCTTTGGACTTCTGACAACTTCAAAATGGAGTATGAACTACGCTACTACTACTATAATGCCGTAACAGCCCAATGTTGGGCCTTAGGCCTTCCTTTGTTAAGAGTTACTAAACCAAGTTAATTTAATTACGCTTTTTTGCCTTCAGATACCAAGAAACTTCACGCGGTCAATATACCGACCTAATGGGACATCTAGCAGGCAACTAAAGTATTACTAGGATGATGACGTCGGTGAATCTTGCTTAGAGACCTCTTTATTCAGGCTTAAGGATCTTTTACGAACCTGAAAATCTTCAGACTCGGAATCCACGGCTTAAAGTTCCCTCCCGGAGGACTTGCTTCTTGGATTTTTCCATCCTAAAAAAATCTATCGACCCCGGCCGGGTATGAACCCGCGTCCGTCGGAACCAGAGGCAAGGAACATAACCACTAGCCCATCGCGGCCGATAAAATGGATTATAAAGGAGGGGTGCAAAGTTGTTGTTCTTACATGGGGGTACGGCGGTGATGTGGGGAGCACTAGTTCACCAGAGTTTGCAATTCACACCTGACTATTTAACTCATGCCCCTAATGGGAGTCAATGACAAATCGCATTTCAATGAATTTTTTATTTACAACCAATCACAGTCCTTTTCACCTTGATTTTATCAATTTAATTTTATCATATTAAAATCAAGATCCTCCTTTTTAACATTCTGAATAGGCCAGAGCATTATTTTGCAGTGACTGACTCTCTAAGAAATAGTTAAATATAACAATTTATATATTAAGATGTAAGAATCCTAGAATGCAAGTGGCTGCCAGATAGTATATAGAGTGCAAGAATGTAAACATACACTGCTTGCTGGATATAATAGAAAAACTTCTGTAGCAATTGATTATACCACAAAAAAAAAGGAAAAAAAAAAGAGAAATCACTGTTTGCACTTTCTTAAACGTATTATTTCCCAGGTATTTACGTTCCAGAAAAATATAATTGACATATTTACGTCATAGGACATCAGAAATTAATCAAAACCTATAATGTTGGTTATAAACAGTTTGATTTGTTACATTTTAACTCCAATAGGGTGCATTCTTACAATATTGCGATCCTTTGGCAATAAATAATATGATCTGGTTGCAGTGATAAACAAATGAAACATAAGAAACGTTTCTCATTTGTTTTCAAAGATCACCGTTTACATTAAATATATAAATATTTTAAAATAACTATATTTAAATAATGATTTGTGAGTAATTTTATTCGTTAAATAGTCCTAACAAATGCCACTCTTGATTGCCAAATCCTCTAGTTAAGTTTCACTCATCACTTCGTGAGTCGATAATTTATCGATAATTTGGAAATCACTCGTGGCATTACTTATGACAACATCTAGCCATGAATAGTAAAAACTTGCATAATCACTAGAGTCAGAATTTTCGTACTGAAAGGTAAGATTGTAACATGGCATAACGAAATTCAGATGTAGCCCTATGACAGTCTTTTGTATTGATTTCACATACAAACAGGTGAATAGCATTATGAGAAGTAAGACTTCTGACTTTAATCTTTGTTTCACACACAAACAGTCGAATAATATATTGCAATCTTATCTTTCAGTACACGAAAATCCTGACTCTAATAATCACTAACAATTATAACGAATACTTTAATTAATTAAATGCATATTTATATTTACAATGTCGGTGTCTCGTGGTAATGTTCCTTGCCTCTAGTTTCGAGGGTCGCGGGTTCAAACCCGGCCGGGATCGATGTATTTTTAGGATGGAAAAAATCCAAGAGACAGGTCTTCCGCAAGGGAATTTACGGCCAGTATTCAAGAACCAAACTCTCTAGGCCATGCCATCGTCTTCCGTAAGCTGAGACTCTCATCTTTCAATTGTTCCCGGATTTCTTAAAACAAATGCCTTGTTAACACATGATGTTGAATAGAGTGAGCCAGTTAGAGTAGGTTCTGCATGACCCATGTAATTGACCACGGAGTGACGGGCTGAGAGTAAAGTTTGGTTCTTGAATACCGGCCTAAGTCGTGGGCAACGAATCTCAAGATTTTTGGGCTCGAATAAGAACCTGAAGCCTAAATTAGTGCAACTGACCACATTTATGCGACTTTCCAATCCAAGTAATACCTTAGTTGCATATTAGACTCCTCATTATGGCGATGTGCTAATCACATGTCACTCACTGACATGTGTAAGGAAAAATGTGTAACTTAAATTACCTTGGTCAAGAATCTTCCATTTGTGTCTCCACAAGGGACATATGGGAGTATATACGAGTACATACATACAATATTTACAACAAAATGAAAAATAAACACAATGAACAAAATTTGTACTAAAATCACGTGCTTATGTTTTGGAAACTTGAAATATTTCAAAATATTTTGCAGGAATGTTCGATTTTATGGAGAGGAGGATAAAGTGTGATCATTCAATGATTGGCTGAACTTCAGATTGAACAGATTGCTATGGTAATACATACAGAAAAACAACTTAAAAATATCAGAAGTCCAAAGATGTGCTCGTGCCTCGTACGCAGTGGGGCCGGATTAGATCCCGGGTCGGGACTAGTTTTCTGGATGATGGTTTTTTGTTTGTTTGGGTTTTTACTCACTTGTAATTCAAAATTCAGAGCACTTAAAGGCCCAAACGGTCTCCGAACATCACCTGGTTATCATAATCATTATTATCACATTCGTATTAATGTGTGTTTCGCCTTAATTTGTTGTTGTCTCGGAAGAGGGGGCCGTTAGGCCTATAGGTGATTTTCTTAAATAGCTTTACTCTAATATGTAAGTAGTTTTCATAACACAGGATGCAACGTAAGTGAGTTAACCACTGCACATGGTTGCAAGGAAAAAAAATCAGATTAGTTAAAACTGGGGTTTGATTACGGGACCTTCAGAATATAATCTCAAACATTACTCACACACTACTACACCTTCAGAATATAGTCTCAAACACTACTCACACACTACTACACCTTCAGAATAGTCTCAAACACTACTACACCTTCAGAATATAGTCTCACACACTACTACACCTTCAGATATAGTCTCAAACACTACTACAAACACCTTCAGAATATAGTCTCAAACACTACTCACAAACTACACCTTCAGAATATAGTCTCAAACATTACTCACACACTACTACACCTTCAGAATATAGTCTCACAACACTACTACACTTTCAGAATATAGTCTCAACACTACTACACACTACTACACCTTCAGAATATAGTCTCACACACTACTACACTCAGAATACAATCTCAACACTACTCAAACAATACTAACCATCAGAATACAGTCTCAAACACTACTCACACACTACTACACCTTCAGAAATATAGTCTCACACACTACTCACACACTACTACACCTTCAGAATATAGTCTCACACACTACTCACACACACTACTACACCTTCAGAATATAGTCTCACACCCACTATCACACACTTCTACACACTTCAGAATATAGTCTCACACACTACTACACACACTACTACATACACCTTCAGAATATAGTCTCACACACTACTCACACACTACTACACCTTCAGAATATAGTCTCACACACTACTCACACAATACAACCTTCAGAATATAGTCTCACCACTACTACAACAACACCTTCAGAATATATTCTCAAACACTACTCACACACTACTACAACCTTCAGAATATAGTCTCAAACACTACTACAACTATAACCTTCAAATATAGTCTCAAAACACTACTCACACACTACTACAAACCTTCAGAATATAGTCTCAAACACTACTCACACACTACTACAAACTACAACCTCAAAATATACTCAACACACTACTACACACTACTACAACACCCTCACAATATAGTCTCACACACTACTACAACCTTCAGATATAGTCTCACACACTACTCAAACTTCAGAATATAGTCTCACACACTACTCAAACACACACAAACACCTTCAGAATATAGTCTCAAACACTACTCAACCTTCAGATAATAGTCTCAACACTCTCACACACACTACAACACCTTCAGAATATAGTCTCAACACACTACAACTAACACCTTCAGAATATAGTCATCACACACTACTACACCTTCAGAATATAGTCTCACACACTACTACACCTTCAGAATATAGTCTCAACACTACTACAAACCTTCAGAATATAGTCTCAAACACTACTACCACCTTCAGAAATAGTCTTCAAACACTACTAAACCTTCAGAATATAGTCTCAAACACTACACCCCTTCAGAATAGTCTCACACTACTCACACACTACAACAACCTTCAAATATAGTCTCAAACACTACTACAACACCTTCAGAATATAGTCTCAAACACTACTACACACTACTACAAACTCTCAAATATAGTCTCAAACCACACTCACTTCAGAATTAGTCTCAACACTACTCACACACTACACTACAACCTTCAGAATATAGTCTCAAACATACTCACACACTACTACACAAACAAAATACACCTTCAAATATAGTCTCAAACACTACTCACACACTAACTCACACCTTCAGAATATAGTCTCAAACACTACTCACACACTACTACACTTCAGAATATAGTCTCAAACACTACTCACACACTACTACACCTTCAGAATATAGTCCTCAAACCACTACTCACACACTACTACACCTTCAGAATATAGTCTCAAACCTACTCACACACACTACACCTTCAGAATATAGTCTCAAACACTACTCACACACTACTACACCTTCAGAATATAGTCTCACAACACTACTACAAGCTTCAGAATATAGTCTCAAACACTACACCACCCTTCGAATATAGTCTCAAACACGACTCACACACTACTACACCTTCAGAATATATCTCAAACACTACTCACACACTACTACCACCTTTAGAATATAGTCCAAACACTACTCACACACTACTACACCTTACAATACAGTCTCCAGACTACTAGTCTCACACACTACACACCTTCAGAATATAGTCTCAAACACTACTCACACACTACTACACCTTCGGAATATAGTCTCAAACATTACTCAAACAATTATACAATTAGTGTTTGAGATTAGGTATTCTGAAGGTCCTGGCATTCTAACTCTAGTTTCAACCAATCAGATTTTTTCCTTGCAATTATATGCATGGTTAACTGACTTACGCGCCTACCTGTAGCCTAGTATTAAAATCATCATTATATAACCCACACGTGAAATCAGACCACTACTGACCCGCTTCGGTTCTAGCAAAGTATCCAAAATACATTTTGTGGACATCCAGCTCTGTCGTTCCCGCTGAGCATTTCCATGGTGTATCCTAACTGCTGTCATTCAAGATAGTAAAGGGAGGTATTTTTATGATATTTGTAATATCGTGTAGTACATTTTGAAAGCTCTGTACAGAATTATCATTCTAAATAGAATACTGAAATAGAAAAGTATGTTATCTAAAGATATGAAATTTCGTCTAAATACATCAATATATAGCATTTTAACTTCGGGACAATTTTTCAAAATTAACTATCACGAAATTACATATACCACGAATATATATCCCTTTACCCTACATTTTGTAACCATTTATTTAAAAAATCTACTCTAAACCAAATCTGGCATAAAAGCATTCTACATCATAATTACATAAATTCATTAATATAAGACGCGCTATTATCTACGACGCTTCCATATAAATAACTATAACACAACTCTTGTATAAATGTAAAATAAAAATTATCCCACTACAAGTCTTAGGAAGCCCTTACGATATTGTGAGATTAAGGCAATTGGCATGAGATGAGAGCCGGGTTGTCAGTCCTGCTTGATGGTCCACTTTACCCTCAGAACAAGAGTCTGGTATTCATTTCAGTTAGAAACAAACGATCCCAGGGCCTGGTCCCGCTCGAAGCTATAGTAGTAGTACCATAGTCCTGGTCACTCCATTGGGAAGCATTAGGGCCTTGATAAAAGCTCGTCAACGCACTCTGTTGTTGCCAATATCTTAGTTTCATTCTAACTCATCTCTGCCTGTTCAGTTTCATCCCTGATGGTATTACTCCAAGTTACCCTAGTCTCCTTCTGAATCCTTGGGGGTTCCAATCTAACGCCATTTTTGTGATGTTACCATTCTCTCTCCTTAACACATGACCAACTCATTTCTTTTTTTTTTCTAAATTTGATTTCATTACAAATTTAATTTTGATTCGGTCTTCTCCAAGTTATTTATTTGTTATAATCTCTGGCTACCATATACCCAAGATATTTCGAAGCTTACGCCTGTTTAAAATTCCAATCCTGAACCCACTAAGGAATTAAAATTTTAATATTCCTATATTGTAAATTTTGAGTTAAAAAATTCAGTTTTATTATTTTTTGTATTCTTTATAATTGGGCAAATCGAAACGAGATCAGATAAATTACACAATAATAATAATAATAATAATAATAAATAATAATAATAATACATAATAATAATATAATAAATAATAATAAAATAATAATAATAATAATAATAATATAATAATAATAATAATAATAATAATAATAATAATAATAATAATATACATAATAATAATATATAAAAATAATAATAATAATAATAATAATAATAATAATAATAATAATGATAATGATAATAATGATAATGAAATAATAGATAATAATAATAATAATAATTAATAATAACAATAATAATAATAATATTAAAAATACAAATAATAAAAATAATAATAATAAGATAATGATAATAATAATAATGATAATGATAATGATAATAAATAATAATAATAGATAATAATAATAATAATAATAATAATAATAATAATAATAATAAAATAATAATAATAATAATAATAATAATAATAATAGAGACAAATGAAAATTGAACTGAACTGTTAACAGAACAAAAATATTATTACACCAGCGATGATAATAATGAGTGGCAAATTTACTGTTGTTAAAAATGTATATAAAACAGATAAAATAAGCCTTAATCAGCATGAAATGAGGAATAAAGTTAGAAACAAACAATGCCTGGTTGAATCACTATTCAATAATAATAAACACAAGTTCCGATGAAGTCCGTATGTACAGGAAGCAGAACTCTTCCCGCATAACATTTTTTCCAATCCATGCACATCATTTATACGACGCTTCATAAATTATTTCATTTAATAATAATAATAATAATAATAATAATAATAATAATAATAATAATAATAATAATAATAATAATAATAATAATAAAATACTTATTCTAGCCTTAGCCCCTCCTTTGTTAGGAATTTATTGGCCAAGTTAATTTAGTTACACTACAGATGTCATGAGCAGCATGTGGTCAGCTTACCGACTTAATGAGACATCTAATAGGCAAATAAGGTATTACTTGGATGTAGGAAGGTCAGTTAAATTTTGCTCAGATGCCTGTTTTTTCAAAGTTGAGTATCTTTTACGAGCCTAAACGTTCAGATTCGGTATTCAGGGCTTGAAGTCCCACCCGAAGGATTTATTTCTTGGACTTTTCCATTGCATAAAATCTATATATCCCGGTTGAATTTGAACCCGCGACCCTAAAATGTCCATGAGCTCGTTTCAGTTATTAAGAATAAAGATCCGTATCGACTGCAAATCCGTTAGGAACAAACTCCCAGTGAATCACACCTTCAAAATTCCACCAGACACACAACACTACATTAAAAACTAGCTCGATAGGGTGACACAATAACTAATTAGCTAGCACTATCGAACCTCAAGGATCCTGACGCATCACCATCATATCATCAGGGCTGTCGTAACCCCGCCTTCCAAGCGCCACAACCTCAGAAATTATGCCAATTCCTAGAGAGAACACCAGAAATGTCTAAATAATATGGGACACTGAATAAAAAAACATTAAAAATCGACATTACTTAGTTATGAGATAACCTATTATCATTATCATTATTATTATCACTAATATTATTATCATCTCATCATTATCATAAGTAATGCCACGAGTGATTTCCAAATTATCGATAAATTCACGACTCACGAAGTGAGGAGTGAATTTATCTAGAGAATTTGGAAATCAAGAGTGGCATTTGTTAGGACTATTTAACGAATAAAATTAAGCTGTATAGTCACAAATCATTATTTAACTTTAGTTTTTTTTTTAATATTTATATATTTAATGTAAATGGCGATGTTTGAAAACAAATGAGAAACGATTGGTACGCTTCTTTTGTTCGATCACTGCAACCAGATCATAATATTATTTATTGCCAAAAGATCGCAATGTTGTAAGAATGCACCCTAGTGGAGAAATTTATAACCAAAGTTATAATGTCCTATGATGTAAATATGTCAATTATATTTTTCTGCGTCATTTCATGGAAACTAATTTGTTTAAGAAAGTGCAAACAGTGGTTTTTTTTTGTGGTATAATCAATTGTTACAAATGTTTTTATATTATCTCTCGTATGCGTTACGTGTTGACATTCATGCACTATATAACAATCTGGTAGCTGTATTTCTTGGAGGGTCAGTCACTGCAAAATAATGTTATGACCTATTCAGAATGTTAAAAAGGAGGTGCTTTCTTTATTATGATAAACTTTAGTTGGTAAATTCTAGGCGAAACACGATGTAATTGGTTGTAAATAAAAAATCATTGAACTGTGAATTGGTCATTGACTCCTATTTGGGGCAATGAGTGTTAATAGTCATTATTATTATTATTGTTTGTTATTCACTATTGTATTATTATTATTATTATTGGAAATGATTAGAAATATAGAAATTAGAAAAATGGATGAATGCAGAAAAGAAGTTATAAGGGATGAGAATGAAACAAAGAAGGCTAATATGGTATGGACATGTAAGAAAAAATGCAGGATGGAAGACTACCAAATGAAAATTGAAAGAAGGAGCAGAACACCTGGAAGAATAACATTCAGAATTCAATGAGGAAATTTGGTGTAACGGATGAAGACACAGAGGGCAGAGAACGACGGAGAACTTTAATTAAGGGAGATTTGTGAATGTGTATTACAAACTGATAATCTGTATGTCTGTAATTATTTATGTTTTATTAAAGCTTATGTTAATTATTAAGATTGATTGGAAAACCCCTCATGATGAGAAAAAATTCTCAAAATGAATGAAAATTATTATTATTATCTTCTTCTTCCTTCCAAGTATTAGGCCAGGCCTGTTACGATCCTATAGAAAATTTTCCCTCCAGCGTTTTGATCCTTCCGGGAAATTCTCGTATAAGACTTGAAAGCATAATAATAGTCCCTTCGATTGGTTGCTGGCCAAAGGAAGGCAAGACCAGTGATGGGGCTGCCATCTTATAGCCTCTGGTCAGAGCGTCTTTTCTGGAGAATAAAAGAAAATAAAGGAAAGAAGAAATGGAAGAAAGGAAAGATTCCCTAGCCCTCGGATGCCCTAATAGCATCGGAATAAAAAAAAAACAAGAGTTAACCAAGCGAGGTTAAATAGTAAAGTTTAAAAGAGTGCAAAACACAAGTAAGTGGAAAGAAATGTTTTGCTCAGCTTGGGCACCTTGTGGTCGCCATCCACATATCCCCTAAATAAGGACCCCTGAGGGAATTATTATTATTATTATTACTATTATTATTATTATTATTACTATTATTATTATTACTATTATTATATTATTATTACATTATTATTATTATTACTATTATTATATTATGTTATATCTTATTATTATATTATTATATTATATTATTATTATTATTATTATTATTATTATTATTATTTATTATTATTATTATTATTATTTTTAAATGTAGCTATTAGCAAAAATTACATTATAATGTATTTAATTGTATACAAGTGGTGGTCCTATTAATGATAACGTCTATGTATGTTTTACAGATTTGGGAGATACCTGTTTTGCTGATTTTAACTGTAAACCTAACTATTCTTCCTGCAGTTATCAAAATAAAACAGTCAACATATGCGTATGTAATAATAATTACACAGCAGATCGTAATTCAAAGGAGTGTGTACCAGGTAGACATAAAAATAATTCTATAGTGAAACGGAAATCATCCTTCTCCTATTATTGAGAGAATTATTAAGTCTATGATGATTGGTTAGAAACATATACAAATAAAAATGAAATTAAATATTTTTCCAGCAAAAAAGATACCATGTTTTTTTTTGTATGTTATAGTATGCTCAAGTGATACAGGGTGCCCTGGTGCAAGCAGATGTACAATGTCTTCTTGTAAATGTGACAGGCATTATATAAAATTAAATGAAGCATGTGTAAAAAGAGACATAGGTAAGTAATAACTACCTCACTGGCACTATCGAACCCGTAGGTTCATAGCCGCGCGGACATAAGCTCTCCACACATCCCTATCCCACTATAATCTACTTTCCTCAAATCATGGATAATGTTATTATCTCACCTCATTCTTGATCTACCAAATGGACGTTTTCCTCTGGTTTTCCTACCAGAAGCTTCCATGCACTTATTTCATTCCCCATTTGTGCCACATGTCCTGCCTATTTCAGTTTAAGAGACTGAACTGTTCTTATTATATCTGGCTTCCTATAAACACACGTAGTTCACTGTTATGTAGTTCTTCTCCATTCACCTGTCTGTTCACCTCTTTTTGGTCCAAACATTTTTCTAGGAACTTCATTCTCAAATACTCATAATCTTCTTTTCTCCCTTAAAATAAGAGTCCATGTTTCACATCCATATAATATAACTGGGAGAATAACAGTTTTATATATTTTCAGTTTAACATTATTTGAAAGGCATTGGGAAGAAATACACTAATTAATTTTTTTTACATCACATTAATCACAATATAAAAATTTAATTCTATCTCTTCAACTGATAAAATTAATGTAATTTCTATATTGTGAAAAGAAACGTCAGAGGGAAGAGAAATTGGAAGGGGGTACGGCAAGGATATCCTTTATCAACTATTCTTTCCAACATCTACCTGGAAGACCTAATGAAGATCTGCTTCAGGAATACAGGAGGTGTAAACAAGGGAAGAAGAAGAACTAAGTGCATAAGATTTGCTGATGATATGGCTTTGCTAGCAGAAGATACAATGACATCGAGGAATATGCTAAATGACAGATGTGAGGATTATGGGATGAAGAAAAATGTAAATAAGATGAAGGTCATGATTATAGGAAGGAAACCAAGGAAGATAGACATGAGGATTAAAAATGAGACCATTGAGCAAGTGGAGAACTTCAAATACTTGGGTTGTACTATTAATAGTAACATGAACTGCTGTCAAGAAGTAAAGCAGAAGATAGCAATGGCAAAAGAAGCTTTTATCAAAAGGAAAGCATTTTCTGCGGACCTTTGGCAAAAGAATTACAGAAGAGACTAGAGAGTGCTTTGTGTGGAGTGTAGCGTTGTAAGGTGCAAAGACTTAGATATTAAGATGGAATGAGGAAAAGTGACTGGAAGCTTTTGAGATGTGGATATGGAGAAGGATGGAGCAGATAAAATGGACAGACAAAAAAATAATAAATAAAGATGTGCTAGACAGCTAGACAGAGTGGGTGAAGGAAGAAAATGCTGGAACTAATAAAGAAGAGGAAAATAAATTGGATTGGCCACTGATTAAGAAGAAACTGCCTTCTGACAGATGCCGTAGAAGGAATGGTCAATAGAAAGAAGTTTGGAGGCAGAAAAGACATTAGATGATAGACATTATTAAAATAAATGGTTTTTATGCAGATAGAAAAAGGAAGGCTGAGTTAAAGAAAGAGTAGAGAATGCTGAGTGTGCAGTGAAAGACCTGCTCTTGGGCAGAACACTATATATATGACCGCAAGCCATTTAAGACATCTATGGACAAATAAACTAATTAAAAATTAACTTGGTCTAGTAACTCCTTGTAAAGGAGAGGCTGTGGCTCAACAATGGGCTACGTCATTATAAATAAATAGCAAGATGTGCAAAAAGTTTGTAACAAAATGCTTCTTACGCGGTTTTTGAATGGTAAACACTTTAATAATGTAAGTGGGCATTATTGGAATTTGGGTAGCTAGATTAGAATGGATTAGAACAATGATGGGCTTGGATTATCCTGCATGTAACATGTCAACCTTATGTAGGTTCATTATATTGTAGGACCCATCATGTTTGTTATGAATGAATGAAAATGAAATTTGTTTTACAATTAAATATATGTAGGAAATAATAGTATGAGGTTTATTTTGATTATATTTGAGTTGTATTTTTGACTCATCTCATATTTCTTGATTTTTAAGAAGAATAGTTTTGTCACAAACTGTGCGACATTCATTGTAAAGCATCGAGAATGTCACACAGTTTGGCAAACGAAACTAGTGTGTTTAAAATCAAGAAATATGAGGTGAGTCAAAAATACAACTCAAATATAATCTGTTTTACAATGTTATGTAGTCTGTTAGAGTGTTCCTGGTTTCGACACATCAAACATTCACACATGACTCCTATTCTGCCCTAAGTTGTCACATAGGTTCAAAGTTCATAATCAAGAATATCAAGAAAAAGGCATAAATGTATTAAAAAATGCTCTCTAGTCATCTACCTTGGCAAGTTCTTTTTTTTAAACCCCAATTAGAGGACGGGGTATAGTCATCCACATACAAGACATAGAAAGTAAATATGAAATCTCTTAGAACAGGCCAGAAGGTTCAGACCTTGAATTGGAAGGAGAAGAATATCACTACCATTGCCGTTGTCACTGTCATTGTCACCGTCATCATCACCATTAGTAGTAGTAGTAGTAGTAGTAGTAGTAGCAGTAGTAGCAGTAATAGCAGTAGTAGTAGTAGCAGTAGCAGTAGTAGTAGTAGGAGTTGATTAATATTTTTGACATCGTGCAATTCCTCATAGCCAATTTTGTCAGTCTATCCAATCTCCTGGTTGTAGATGTTTCTCCTTCATGTATAAATATATTCCCTGATTCCAGGTGGTTTTAGGTCTTCCTCTGCTTTGTCTTCCCTCAGATTTCCATTCCAAAACATATTTTGGTAGCCAATCCTATTCCATTCACTGGACATGTCCGTACCATCATAATTGCTTAGTTTTAATATAATCTAAAATAGTGTCTTTAATCTTGATTTTCTCCCTCATAACTGAGTTTCTAATTTTTTCTCTTCTTGAAATTCTTGCTGCCCTTTGTATAAAATCCATTTCTGTTGCCAAAAGAT
The DNA here is from genome assembly GCA_030220185.1 of Diploptera punctata. Taxonomy (NCBI): domain Eukaryota; kingdom Metazoa; phylum Arthropoda; class Insecta; order Blattodea; family Blaberidae; genus Diploptera; species Diploptera punctata. Next base: position 49,133 of record JASPKZ010005603.1, on the reverse strand, counting down.
ACTTATTTGTTTTTGTTGTTCATGGCCAAAATTCTGCTCCGTAAGTAATGATGAGTAATTATTATTATTATTATTATTATTATTATTATTATTATTATTATTATTATTATTATTATTATTATATTATATTATTATTATTATTATTATTAGTCGACGCGGTGTACTAGTGGTTATGCTCCGTGTACTAGTGATCTCCTAGGCTCTGATTCGAGGTCCGGTTCAAACCCGGCTGCGGTCGATGGATTTTTTTTTAGGATAGAAAAATCCAAGGAGCAACTCCTCCGGGAGGTACTTTAAGCCATGGGTCCCGAGTCTGAAGATTTTCAGGCTTGTAAAAGATCCTTAAGCCTGAATGAAAAGGACTCTAAGCAAAATTTACCGTATATTTCCGTCCCACTCAAATGACATCTGTACGAAAACAAGTGTAACTAAATTATTATGGTTCAAATTCTTCCCTGTAGGGGGAGAGTGCCTAAATTTCTGTTAACGGAAACATGGGCTTACAAGACAAGAAGAAGATTATTATTATTATTATTATTATTATTATTTATCATCAACATCGTAATCATCATCACCACCATCATTATTATTACATTATTATTACTGTTTTGTTATTATTTTCAGTTCATTTGGGTGGACCATGTGAATTCGATGAAGACTGTGTGGAAATAAATGCAACAAAAGTGCAGTGTTTATATGAAAAATGTTCTTGTGGAAATGGATATAGACATGTAGGAAATGATATATGTCAACTTAGTCGTAAGTATTAAATTATATAATAAATCCAGCTATTACTTGTTTTATATAAGTGTTATGCAAAGGATTGTAATTACTGGACAAAGTATATTGCATGGGCATTCAGAGATGTGGAGTTAATCGTAGGGAAATTTATTTATTTATTTATGAAACTTTTATAGATTGTTGTACCAATAATGAGTAAGTGAACATTGTCAGAAATTAATTATATGAATATATCTTAAAACCGGCCTTGATGATCTAGGGGGTTAAGTTCCTTGTTTCTCGTTCTGAGGGTTATGGATTCAAACTCAGGGCATGTTCTCCAGGAGGGACTTTAAGCCAAGGGTCTCCAGTCTAAATATTTTGTAGTTTGTAAAAGAACTTCAATCCTAAATTAGAGCCTCTGAGCAAACTTTAATCGGCCTCTCCCATCCAAGTAATACCCTACTCACCTACTGTAGTCAAAGTGCCAAGATATTTAAATTTATCCATTTGTTTAATTTATTCTCCTTCAATATTGTGACACATCGTAATAACGGTGTTTGAATTTCGTGGGTGATAGTGAGAATAGTGGTCTCGCATTGGTAGAAATAAATTTGTGTGTTGCTCACTCATGAGTCGAAAGACCCATGTAAAACGATTGATGCATCTGGACTTACATTTCGGAGTTTTCTCTAAGTTCCTACCATCCCTGTCAGGAATAGTTTGATGCCAGAAGCTTCCATACTAGGAAAGTCTCGATCAGAAGCTGAGAAATTTCCTTCCCCGCCCTATACAATCTGCCACTAGAATCTGAAGCAAGTCAGTTATGAAGTGACAGATACAGTGGATGGTGACAGGAAGATGTTGGGGAGTGAAAATGTTAGAGACAGAAGATAATTGTGTGATAGCTAAACCTCAAAGCAAAATTAATTGTTACACAAATTTGAGAGTGAAATGTGACAGAGTTTATAGAATTAAATAAAGTTATTGTGGAGTTTTATGCGATCATCTGTGTTGTTTTATTATGAGAAAAACATTGTGAAACTGGCTCCCAATAGTCTGGGGCTATATCTGTGCTTAAGAGATGATTACTGGTATTGCAACTCTACAATTACCTACAGAGTTAACAAGTTATTAGCAACAGAGATTACACACTCAAAATAAGGATTATGGAATGGAAATTAAATGTAGTAAAACACAATATTAAGTAACTAATTCAAATGACATCACTAAGCTGATTGAAGATAATCCAGACAGAATTTAAGCCCGAGTTTTACTCAAAAACACCTATGAGGACAAAGGAGGGTGAGAAGGGATGAAAAATATGTTAAAAGGGCCAAGATTAGTTTTTTGGGTTGTTAAGCTGATTGATGAAAGTCCTGATGCCATTTAATCTCTAGTTTGACCCTTGAACCTTTAAAGAGGTGAGAAAGGGTGGAAAATAAAATGTCAAAAATGACCAAGATTAGTAACAAACCATGGTTTTTAGAATCCTTTATCTAAATGATGATGCTTTTGATGACATTTAAGCACATGTATGATCTCTAGCATCCTTATGGACGAAAGGGTGAGAAGGGGTAAAAAATAATATTTCCAAAATGACCGAAAGTAGTGTTGAATCCATAATTTTTTGGAGTCACTTAGCTGACTGATGCCAAGAAGACTGAGTTAAATAAATACCCAAGAGACGCCAGGCAATCAGCTATTATTACAATATATGTATCAGCTTTCAGAAATGTTATTATATGTGTCTTGAGATTATCTCAAACTAAAGATATGAATTTATTATTGATTTCATACATCTCAATGATGGATAAATCATATTTGAAGAGAAAAATTATACGCTCAGACCGGGACTTGAACCCGGGACCCTTGGTTCTCTAGACCAAGTGCTCTACCAACTGAGCTACCTGAGCAAGTACCGATCTAAACGCAAATCTTTCTCTATATACATTGTAATTCCCGTCCACCAAATGCTATGAAGCCATGCTTCTATCTTGCAAATGGCGGCTCCTTTATTAAGAAGACATATTTGGGAATTATACATTACAGCCAGTACGGCTCTTTCCATGTTTTTATTATTGATTTCGTACATCTCAATGATGGATAAATCATATTTGAAGAGAAAAATTATACGCTCAGACCGGGACTTGAACCCGGGACCCTTGGTTCTCTAGACCAAGTGCTCTACCAACTGAGCTACCTGAGCAAGTACCGATCTAAAACGCAAATCTTTCTCTATATACATTGTAATTCCCGTCCACCAAATGCTATGAAGCCATGCTTCTATCTTGCAAATGGCGGCTCCTTTATTAAGAAGACATATTTGGGAATTATACATTACAGCCAGTACGGCTTTTTCCATGTTTTTATTATTGATTTCGTACATCTCAATGATGGATAAATCATATTTGAAGAGAAAAATTATACGCTCAGACCGGGACTTGAACCGGGAATTACAATGTATATAGAGAAAGATTTGCGTTTAGATCGGTACTTGCTCAGGTAGCTCAGTTGGTAGAGCACTTGGTCTAGAGAACCAAGGGTCCCGAGTCCCGGTCTGAGCGTATAATTTTTCTCTTCAAATAAAGATATGCAGTTTTAATCAACCTATTGAAGAGGAATGGAGTAAACTTGCTAACATCTTAAAACGATCTGCAAGAGAAAGCCTAGGTACAAAAAGGAGATGGTTAAAAAGAATGGTATAAGACATTGGGATGAAGAAATAGCGCAAATTATGAAAGACGAAAATGATGCATACCACAAGTACTTATCAAATAAATCAGAAGAAGACAAAATCAATTACCACAAAACAAGAGCAATAGCAAAAAGAGAAGCCAGGAAGAGACATACAAAAAATTGGGAGGAATTTGTGTCACAATGAGAGAATGATATTACTAGACCCGCACCACAAACATACAAAATCTTGAAAAATTTGAATCATGAAACGAGAGACAATCTCAACCTTAATGTCATCCCAACCAAACAATGGTCAAATTATTTTCAAAATCTATGGACCCAAACTCCAAATACTCTCACTTTACCATCATCCAATAACACCTCTACAGACTTGATTACAGAGGATGAACTATCAGAAGTATTAACGAAAATGAGAATCAACAAAGCTCCTGGAGAGGATGGAATCAGTATTGAACTATTTAAAAATGCAAATCCTCTGTTTTTAGACAGATTTCTAACATTCTTAAATAAACTATGGGAAGGGAGAGACATTCCTGTAAGTTGGACAAAATCTATTGTAATACCAATATTTAAAAAAGGAGACAAGAAAAACTGTGAAAATTACAGAGGCATCAGCTTACTAAATACTGGATACAAAATTTACGCCAATATAATTAAGAACAAATTATACAAACATCTTAACAGCCTCCTCTGCAAAGAACAGAATGGCTTTCGTAAAGGTCGATCCTGCTGTGATGGTTATTTCTCCATGAAATTATTAATAGAAAAACACAGGGAGTTCAATGTAGAAATACATTTAGCTTTTGTGGACTTCAAAAAAGCTTTCGACAAAATCAATAGGAATAAACTGTTGGATATTTTAGCTGACAACAATCTACCACAACAGCATATTTTAAATTTATACAATTTCTATAAAACAAATTTGATTTCAGTTTGAATCAATAACACACAAACAGAATGGACCAAAATTAATAGGGGTATAAGACAATGATGCCACTTCTTGCCCTTGCCCTTTATCATATACATGGATGGAATACTCCAAGATTGGTGACAGATGAGACACGGTTCTATCCAAATTAATAGAAACCTAAAAATGGACTCCTTGCTTTTAGCAGATGATTTGGTATTAATAGCTCCAACAGAAACAGATTTACAGTATTCTATACACAATTTTAATATAATTGCAAAAAGGTACAATATGGAGATCAATACAAAGAAAACTAAAGTGATGGCCTTTTGTGAGAAATACCCTATACCTAGCAAATTTGTTTTAGATAATGCAATTTTGGAACGAGTAAATTAATTTAATTATTTGGGTTATAATTTAACATTTCAAGATGAAGATAATATATCAAAGAAAATCACAAATTTCACAAAAACAATGGGGATAATTAACAGTATAATGAAATTAGTACAGACGAACACAAGATTACGGCTTTATAAGGTTCTCGCAAGACCAATATTAAGATATGGTAGTGAAGTATAGACAATACAAAGAAGAGATGAAAGCCGAATAACAGCAAATGAGATGCAATTTATGCGCCGTACAGCAGGCTAATACAAAGTGGGACCATAAAAGAAAAGATGAAATTATGGAAGAGTTGGATGTACAACCCATTCTTCACCTTATACAAAACTACCAGAACAACTGGAAAGCCCATCTTCAACAAATGCCGTCTCATAGAATTCCAAAAGCCATGCTTCATTACTGCCCCCAAGGCAAAAGATCGCAGGGACGTCCAAAAAAGCACTGGATGGAAAATTCCTCTTTGAGACCGTAACAGGCCACACGGCCTAATACTTGCGTGGATGATGATGATTATGATTTAATCAACCTCAAAGTTGCTTGAATTTTATTTTTATATTAATCTATTAGTATCAGATTTTACTTAGATGATGAAATTAAGGGAAATAATCATTAAATATCTTTCAGCAATTAAAATATTAAATCTTATAATTGTGGAGAGAACAGATAACAAAAAGTTAAAATATTTACATATACTAGTATTCCAATAGCAAGAAGTTTAATAACATATGGAGCAGAAATATATCACTTTTAAATACAAGCAAAAAGAATAAACTACTGTCAACAGAAATTTAATTTTTAAGGAGATTGGCAAGATATTCTATATTAGAAAAAAGATAATATTTAAACATTTATGGAAAAATGGATGTTTAAAATTCTATATTATTTTTCGTTGTTTATAAATAATTACAGTGGTTTGAAAACACGAACAGAATGAAACAGAAAATAATTTATAAGTTCATGTTTGAATGGAAAAAGAAAGAAAAGCTTGAGAAACACATGGATGCCATGCAGAAGAATAAACAAGAGCTACTTTAAATGGATAAGAAGAGTAGAAGAAGGAAAGAAAATAAGAATAATGTTGGACATAGGAAAATGCATATCACATTTTAAAAACTGTTCAATAATATTGATAATGAGAATAACAAACATTACTTACTTATGTTCCTTCTAACTCAGTCATTTTACTTTGCAGACCTTGGTTCTGTTTCTCAAACTGCTTGTGTAAGGCCAATCTGTAAGAAATTATAATTATGTGGTGTAATTAATTTTAAATGTAATAATACAACAAATTAATACTTTTAAAATTCATAATGAAACGAGGTCACTATGTAAACATTAAAAGAAATATAAAATTGGTACCTGAGATCCCATTTGTTTTCAAACTGTATAATGCTGTAAAAAATCAAGTTGATATTTTAAAGCAATATAAAGGTGAGGCTGACCGAGAACTCAGGTACCAATTTTATATTTTTAATACAACAAATCAGGGAAATTTTGAAGAATTTAAATACCTGCAAACAACAACTACAAATAGGAATGAAATGCAGAAAGAAATTAAATATAGGCTCAACTCTGGGAACACTTGCTATTATGCATTACAGGGTTTCTTTATCATCCCAACTTCTCTCACAAAATGTTAACTAAAAATATATAAAATAGTTAATCTTCGACTTATGCCACATGGATGTGAAAAATGTTCTCTTACTTTAAGACAGAAGAATATATTACGAGTATTCAATAAAAAAAGTCAAAGAGGACCCAAGAAAAATGAACCTACAGGTGAATGGAGATAATGTGCATGATCTTTATGGGAAACCAGTTTTAATTAGAATAAATAAGTCTCGTAGAATGCAGTGGGCAGAAATGTGACATGTATTGAGGATCAAAGTGAGGCTGGAAACTTCTTGTAGGAAAACCAGGGGGAAAGCAGTCACTAGTTAGGTCAAGAATGAGGTGCGAGAATAAGAGTAACAATGATTTGAGGGAAGCATTTTATATAAGGAACATATGTATATACCCCATACATCCTACATGGGGATATGGATACTCCCTAGTGGGAATTTCTTAATCAGGCTAATTTAGTTCCATTTATTTACCTACAGATGTCAACGAGTGACATGTGGTTAGCCTATCACCTCAATGAGACAACTAGTTGGCAACTAAGGTATTACTTGGATGGTTAAATTTTTCACAAAGACCTTTCATTCAGGCTTGCAAATCTTTTACAAGCCTGAAAAATCTTCATTTCCAGACCCATGACTTCAAGTCCCTCCCAGAGGATTTGTTATATGGATTCTTCCAATATCAGGAACGATTGGAAAATATTAGCTTAGGATATGGATTTAGCTGAAGTGTGATGAGCAATCCTCAGGATTGTTAAAAAGGAGAGGACTTAGACCTATCTGTGGAGCTGTGCAAGAAAATGGTGTCTGGAGGAGGAGAGGGTTGAATTCTGAATTATATAATTTACATAATTAATATGATATGATGAAATATATTTAAATGAGTAGATTAGCATGCTATATGCATTAATGATTCAAAATTACCGAAAAAGTTTATAATAAAGAATACTTGGCAACTTAACTAGGAAAGTGGTAAGACCTAAGTCAAGATGGGAGGATGGAATAATCGAGGATGTCACGACTCTGGAAATAAAAGACTGGAAAGAGCAAGTAAAAGACAAAAAAGATTTGGCAAGAGCTTCTTAAGAAGACCAAGGTGTCATGCTACTTATGATGACAATGATAGGGATGTAGGAAAAACTTATGTTTGTATGGCAATATACCTTAGAGTTTGATAGTGCCAGTGAGTTAGAGTTGTAAAGTTTCAGATCTACATTTTAATGTTTATGATCTGTTTCAGATCCCGGGGCACCATGTAACATGTCAAATGAATGTGATACATATACTGCACGTTGTGATCATGGAATCTGTCAATGTAGAAACAAATATGTTGAATCAAATTCATCAAAAACTTGTTTAAAACGTAAGTATTATAATAATATAAAATCAGGTTTCAACAGCCCTTCTTTAGAATATCGTCAGAAAAAATAAATATACTTTTTACTTATTCTATATTTGACTAGCTAATACATCGTGTTTGCTGCTACACCTAAATGAATGAAATGTGTTTTTATGTTTAGTTAAAAAAGAAAAATTATTATAAATTTATATTGTAATTATTTTTAGATACTCCTGGCATTGCCCAGGAATCTACTTATCCTGATCTTCATAGCAAAAATGTGCTGAAAGTCAAAAATGATTAATGTGAGTTATCTGTAAAAGATACATATGCTGTCGCAGACTTTTTTGTAGATTTTTTGAGATATTAAATTATGTGTACATTAATTTGGTGTATTTGTTATGGTTTAGGCAACATAAACCATTTAAGTGTCCAAAAAGCTACTTTTTTAGTGCACCAATACCTTATAGTAAGTATGGTAATATGTTATATATGTTAATTGTCCCAAAAAAGTTATTTAAATAATGAAAAAAACCCATTGAAATTTATCAAGTTGCTTTTGAGTCCATAAAGGACGGATAGTCATTCAAACAAACAGACTTACACTCATCTTTGTATATATAGATATATGACTTAATAGCAAATATGTCTTGCTGTAGGGATCTGTCCTCCAGTTATGAATTATGAAAAAATAAACTCAATTTAATACAATGTCATGAAGATGTTAATTATAAAATTGGTGGTGAAATTAAATGTTTCTTACCTCTCCTCATATAAATCTTCTAAGTTGATCGTGATTTCGAGACTATAACTGTCTCATCCTCAGAACTTTCTTGGCGAGGTAAAAAATATTTAATTTCACCATAAATTAAACCTCATAGTGATTAATTCCTATAAAAGTTAAATATAAAATTGGTACCTGGTAAGTCAGTCGTCCTCAACTAAATTATTAAACTTCATCAAGTTATTCCCATATGGAGGCCTTTCAAAAACATGTTTTATCTTCTGCATTTTAACTGGTACTGAAACATTGTTTTTGAAAGGCCTCCATATTGGAATAACTTGATGAAGTTTAATAATTTAGTTGAGGACGACTGACTTACCAGGTACCAATTTTATAATTAACATCTTATTTCATATTTTAAAGTACAATAGAAAGTAACATTGATTCCAAAAATTGTAAATCTCAAATTTCCACTTTGTTTTCTATTGCAAATGATAACTTGTTTGTATTGCTAATACTGTACAAGAAATATTTTTTGAATTAAGGTAGAATATTTTTTATCACTCACCTCATATTGTTCTTCTTATTTGATTATAAACTAGTTTCGGAACATAGTTTCTGTTCCATCCTCAGTATCGTCCTGGTGAGAATGACCTGGTTTCGAGGTTTTTCAGTCAGCCAATGGAAGGAGAAAAAGGACAACTCTTCAAGACGACAGAACAACGGTCGTGACAATAATGAGGATGGAACAGAAACTATGTTCCGAAACTAGTTTATAATCAAATAAGAAGAACAATATGAGGTGAGTGATAAAAAAATATTCTACCTTAATGAATATACCTCATAGTGAGAATTCCTAAAATAAGTATTTTTTTAATGTCTATTCTAATTTTACATAAATCTTCAATTTATAATTACAAAGGATCAAACATTAAATTGCTTCAAAATTCATTCTCGTGTTTTGGTTTAAACATGTGTTCCTCTAATTTTTTTGAGTAGTGTACATGCAAATGGAAATAATGTTGATTTTGATACAGATGCTCACTTCATAGTAACTATACTTCAGTAAAAAAAAGTCCATCACTGTGTAAACTATGCAAATTTCTCAGCAAGTCAAATTTATGTTACAATTTTTGCTGGTTTATGGAATGTATATTTCTTTTGTAAAATTAAAGAAACTCAATTTCTGATGCAAGCTTATTTAAAGTGTTCAACTGCAGAGAAAAAAAATCATGCATATAACCATTAAGTTATTACCTTTTACATACTATTGTATAACTTGACAATTTAAATATCTATTGATTCATTTTATCAACACTTTATTAAAAATATTAAATAAATTAAACAATATATCTTATATGATACATTGCCAATTTAAGAGTTAATTAAACTGTATGCAATATATTGTGATGAATCAAACATGGCGATTGTTGAAGCAAATTTTTAATTTTGGGTTTAAGGTAAACCTCCACTATTAATGGTCAAATTTTACTGATTTTTGGAGAATACCTTTCATTTTATTTTAGTAGCATATACTAAGTTTTGTTTGCAAAACAAAAAAAATTGTGATCGCTAGAGCAATTTTTAAATTTTTGTTTGAGGTGAACTCCTACACCTAATGATCTGATTTTGCTGGTTAAATAACTCAATCTTACTTTTTTTATATTGATTGCTATATGCTAAGTTTGGCTTTGGTAAAACAAAAATTGGAGCCGCTAGAGTGTTAACATATATATGAGGAGTATTTGTCAGAGTGGTTCAAGTCACTTTTTTTTCATTTTGGGAAAAAAACAAACATTTTATTTGTCAGTGTACAAAGAATAAAATTGATAATCATGGAGATAATTATTATCCTAAGTGATGGTATTAACTCATACTTAAATATGGGAAATTTATTAAGAGTGATAATATCGGTTGAAAATGAAAAGGATGTCCTCTTGAAAACTGCAGTTCCCATGTTTAAAAAAACAATAAAATGTGGGGTAATGTAAGAAGTGACTCATTCATTCATTGATGGGATTAACTGTTGATCTGAAATACAGAATGCAATTTCTTTTAATTATTATGAGTTTGGTTATTTTGACTCGCCTCATATTTCTTGATTTTTATGCAGACCTGGTTTTGTTGCTTTTGTGTGACATTGTCGATGCCTCCAACACATATATTAAATAAATGTATTTTCTTCTTCTTTACAACCATGTACTTTACTCATTTTTGTAAAAAAACTGACACTATGCTATATTACCCTTTCACATATAAATTTACGTCATGGTCATTTTCGATGTCTATTAGATAGGATTGGGGAAGATCTGTAAAAATGTTTAAAAATTTTTTTTTCATGGAAACACCACAATAGCTTCATTCATTTGGAATCTGCTGAAATGTATTTTTCTTGTGTTTGCATTAATGGATGTCATTGTTTTCAGGGGTTACATTCAATGAGCAATGTGAGGAAAACCAGCAATGTATAGGAAATCATACAGAATGTGGTAAAAATAAATGTCAATGTTTGAAAGGTTACAGACTGGAGCAAAATGATTGCGTTAGAAATGCAGGTAAACATGATGGTATAATAATTTTATACACTAAAAGTCAAGATTGCAACACAGATAATCTATATATTAATACATGAAGGAAAAATTTTGTACCCCTTTTAAGCAGATTGCACGCACGGAGGAGTGTGATATTTGGCATAATTAAAGTTCATATAGAGAAGAAGTGCAGAAAAATAAAATTTATGTATAATATGTTTTACAAATAAATTAAATTAAAATAAAATTAATTATCCCTAAGGAATTCTGTGTATTACTCATTCATTTGTGTATTCATTCATTTGTTTATGTTCATACTGAACGTGCATTGTTGTAAAAAGAAAATTGTGCAGCAGCTATGTGAATTAACTAACTCTCACATATTTACTTGTTATGAATACATAGTCCTTTATATAGATTTTTTATTGTTTTATAGATTATTTTAATTATTCAAGCAAAGTCTTTTGAGATGGACTTTAGACATTCAAAGTCTGTTGAGATAGAGTTTAGACATAATATAGTTCAGAGCAAAGTTTGCTTAAGCTAACTGTAAACATCCCTACATTTAGTTCATTGGAATGTTAGTGAGTACAGTTAGGGTATTTCGAGGTCAAATTGAGTATATAACACTTGAGAAGTGAGGGTCTGTCTGTGTGTGTAAACGGCTGAAGGGTAAGTCACCGATCATTTTTCTTAATATGTAGTCTGTAACTTTTATAAAACGAATCAATTACCTTAACTGTTTGGATACTAAATTTTCAAAAAGGGATATAACATTTTTATTCATGTAGAATAGGTTAGATTTATAAATTCCACAACTCCCTCTTCTCAACCCCCCAAGGAAGTACTGTAGTTTTAATATAGGCTTCGATTAGATTTAGGGCTAGAATACTTAGGGTTTCTAATTATTTATACCTTAGTAATAAAATAGTTTAAAATAAGACTTCTTTTGTTTATTTCAACACATGTATAACTGTACATCCTCATACTAACGCTCGGCCAGATAAACGCTATCAGATTTTCCAAGTCCTGAAGGTCCTTTAAGCCTAAGAAATCCAGTGGGTTCATAATATTACTATTAGTGATTTATTATTAGTGATTTAAAAAAGTGAGTAAATTTTATTATTTAAATTTAAATTAAACCCTGTCAAATCTTGGTTTCAGTAATTTCATTACTTTTTTTTTATATTTACATATTCGCACCTACTTCCATTATGCCTCAACATAGAACACTGATGGGTTGGAGTGAGAGACAAAGAGGAAGGAATATATATTCACATACACATAATAATAGGCCAAATTCAAGTTTAAATAGTATAAATAGTATAAAAAATGTCAAATGATGCATTGTTGCTTTTTAAATATGGCTTAACCAAGCTATAACCACATATTTCCTATTGTTCGTATTTTTAAAATAAATGCATAATGACACATTTGTGACAAACTTAAAAATTTAATGATTTGTGTTCGAATTTCGATCAGTGGACGACCACTAGTATATATTATTGAACTGTATGTAAGTGGAAGAAAGACAAAAGATAGTCAGAAGTTTTACTTCTCATACTATGTTCCAATCTTATCTTTTAGTACCGTACATTATTAACTATTTTTTATAAGTTGGTCAAAATGATGGCTTATGCAGATAATATTATTATAACAGGCAGATATCAACATCAAGAAAGAAAACTTTAATTTATTAAGAAGAGACAACAAGTAAATTGTATTTGCATATTAACCTATCAACTGCCATGATTCCCATTTGGGGATTGTTGTTTCTATTTGAATTTTGTAGCTATTTTTATGTAGGCAGACTCGAATTCTTCTTTGAATTGTTGCCTGTAGTTTCTTTAAACTTCTGTGTTATGTGACAGTTAGTTAGAAATTTTAAAGCAGACCATTTGTAAGGTGCTATTTGTGAGAAGGGAGGAATAATTTCAACATTATTTTATATCACGGTTTTGAAAAAATGTAAATAGTGTAATTATCTATGGAATTTTTAGTTTCTTTATATTAATTTGTTTAATAACGTTTGCAGATTATATCCATTTTCATTTTACTTTCACATATAGTTTATTTTTGCTCTAACAGTAGCTTGAAGCTTGATCCCCATTTGGGGCTCATGATAGATACCACCTAGATTTTTTTTAATTTTCAGATTTCAATGAAACATCATTATAGACTAAGGGCCATTAGTTCTCATGAACTGGAGGATATTGTTAATGATCCCAATTTTATGGCATCTGACAGTGAAGATGATGATTTGTTTGAAACTATTGACATCGTGGAGCTTCCTCTGGATCGTGTAGATGATGTATCTGACTGTACGGATGTTGATGAGAATATATTAGATGATACACTTCCAGCTGATGTTCCTGGCAGTTTCAAGTTGCAAACTATCTGTGGAGTGAAGGTTCCTGAAACTTCAGAGCATAGTTCTACTATATAGAGTGAGATCCCAAGAGGAAATAAATGAAGACTGGTGTCAAACCCAAACGAGAAGGACACAGAGGATGTTGCAGTTATGGGTCTTGGCGCTTCAGTGGTAAAAAAGATGACTTCCCTTCTAGAGATACCTCATATATTTTGATAATTTTTTACAAGTTTTCTAATGAAAAAGGCTGAAGGAAATGGGGATGAGATCAACGGACACCGCTCAGATGAACAGAATGAACAACTGTCCTATTGAAAATTACAATAGTATGAAGAAATAAGAAAGAGAAACTTATGACTACAGGTTTGACAGTAACAGTAAGATATTGGCAGTTACATGGAAGAAACAACAGCTGTGTGAAACGTCTAACAAATCAAGAGACAATTGAACCAATAAACCATGTCAAGAGATGGGAGCAGAAATAAAGGAAAGGAGGTGCAGGTCCCGCAGCCAAATCTATAACAGAGTACAGTAAGCACATGGGAGGCGTGGTCAAGCTCGATTGGAATGTTCAGAAATACGACATAAAATCCAAGGTAAGAAATTGTATTTCCCACTGATAACCAATGCAATGAATGTGGTGCTGGTAAATGCGCATGCTATCTATTTTCTCACCAATGAATAAGTACCGTTGCTTCAGTTCAGGACAATGGTGGCTAGAGGATATCTTGTTCAGTCATCCATTTCTGACCCAAAACAGCCTGGATGGGCATCATATCCGAAACCATCTTATTCTTGTTCCAGTGGAGATCAGGACCTCTGGTTCTGGCCATGTGATCGAACTGACGACCATGGGAAGACAAAGAAAATGTGCAGTTTGCAAGAAAAAATGCAAGAAACAATGTTGTGTGTGCAATATAGGAACTTCATTTGACTTTTTTTTCAGTCTGGCACAAAAACAAAAGGGTAACAAAATTGTAAATTAAATAGGTAGCAATCACTATGATCTCCAATTGGGGATCGTCATATTTAAGCCATTTAATAAAAAAGTATTCAAATGAAGTGATTTTTTTTCGCTTTTACACATCTTCAAATACCTTATGAAACATGATAAAAGTGAAAATTGGAGGAAAAAAAATTTGGCAGTTAATGGGACACATGAATAAAAATATAATTTATCTAATATTATAACAGTCATTGACACTTTAGCTCATAGTTACTAGGCAAAAAAACCTATACTTTATATTCTAATAAAATATAAGACACTATCAAAACATAAAATATGGGTTCAACAAAATGTAAAATACACTTTAATTGTTGATTTACCATGTCTTTTTTCTTCCAAAGCCCACATGACATATTGTTTCCGCAATAAATAAATTTCATTAAATATACTACTAAATATACAACTCTGAACATAGATAAAATATTGTAGACAACACTTTACAAAATTAGGTTATATAACTAGTCATCTAAATAACCAATATGCCATTAACCAATAATAATGCTCATTGATAAAATATTTTTAAAAATAGGTACATGTAAATTTAAGATTATTGTTTTAACTATCTGGGAACAGAAATTAACACTAAAAATGGTATTATAGTACCTATGAAATAAAAAGAAAGTATTTTCTGCTAATAGATGTTTCCATGGTCTTAGAATAATTAAAAAATCTCATACAATATTTAGAAAAAAACAAAACTGATGATGTATAAATGTCTTATAAACTTCATGATGCAATAGGCCTACTTACCAGCCATCTGTTGGCCTAATATCCACATGTGTAAATCACAGAGGTGGGTGATCATCTACCAGTATACGAGTGACATATAGTCAACATGTTAGATCTCCCAGTTGTTTTAGCTGGTTTTCTCAACCTGGAAACACCACTTATTGCAGGTATCCAAATTCTTCATGATACTGGTAGGCCGGTCTCAAACTGATATTGGCCAAAATTTCATGAGAAAATTTCTTTCCCATGAGATCTTGAACCAGCTGAAGTCCCGTTACTTTGTACGAAGCCATCATGTCTTAAGATGAACAAAATATGAGCAGTGGGAAAAAGTATATTCTGTTGTAAATTTTATTGCCGGTGGTCAGAGCATCAGCATGGAAAGCTGAAGGTTCAGGGTTTGATTCCCAGTTCAGGCAAAAAAATTATCTGTTTCCCATTGATTACACTGTGTTTGATGTTATGTCTTGTTATTTAAAGTATTTATTGCAAACAAAAGCAGTCATACAGGATGTATCAAGAATTTAAATTAACCCTTCAACTTACTTAACATATCAATTTTATTAACTATTCAGCAATTTAGGTTAATTTTATGATAAGGTATCAAAATTGTATCACTATAAAATACTAAATTTCTGGAAATGTAAAACATTATTTTTATATTTTATTTAAAATTCATAACAGCTGTTCAATACAATATATCTTCATCAGATGAATGTCATAAATACAAATACATTCATGTCATGAAGATACAATGTATTGAAGCAACAGTTGCAAATGTTAAATAAAATAAATATTTATGAAATCATATAAAATGGTGATAGTTTTATTTATTAAATACATAGTGGATTTTCAGGTAAATACCAAATCAATTTATTAGTTAATATTTTTTATAATTTATTTATATGTATTTACAGATCTTGATGAGAATTGTAGAACTGACAGAGAATGCAATTCATTTCTTGGTGCTACTCATTGTAACCAAGGTCGGTGTGATTGTAAGAGTCCAGAATTTATCAGATCTGTAGAAAAAGACAACAGCTGTCTCCATGGTAAGCTACAAGCTTGTATTAAAAGGAATAAAGTTATAGATTTTATGCTACTCCTATTACAGAATGTTTGTGTTACTATTCACTTAGGTGCCATCTTTCTTCTCGACTTTTTCTAAGAATCTAAAGATTAAAATTTATAAAATGGTAATCTCACTTGTAGCAATCTAAACATGTAAAACATGGTCCCTGTATTAAAACAAGAAAACAAGTTGAAATATTAAAAAAATATGAATGTAAGATGAGTATTCTATGGTTTAATTAATTTATTCAAATCCAGATTACTATGTAGGAAAATCTCCTTCATCCATACAAATCTCAGGTCTAGAGGTCTGTTAAGACCTCACTGATGAATTTTGTATCTAACATTTCCTTGGACAGCAGAGAGATTGTAGGAAAATAAAAATTGGAATTCATAAGATTAAAACTGAAATTGTATGGAAACAAAAGTTGCAAATAGTTAACAATGTATTATGGGAATGTGAAAAATTGAACACTAAAAGAGATAAACTTCACAATAGTGTAATAAAATGGGAAGGGAAGTGGCCAGTACAAATTAAGTAACTTATGATCAAACATTATAAAGATTAAAAAAAAAATGATTATCAAAATTGAATTTGACAATTTACAAACAATACAGAGGAGATCTCAATTGAAAGGGGCAATATGAAATTACCATGAATTTATAAAATGAAGGGTACAGGGAATAAACTAGGAAAATCACTTTTTTCTTGAAATCTAGAAAATATAATTTTAGTTGTACAACTTCCATATTTTCTACCTGTATGCCAAACTTTGGAGATAAACAAACCAAAATGACTGAATTGCATCCTTTATTGCTTCGCATTTGTAAATTATAGTGCTTCCATGAAGAATCTGAAGATACTCATATTCTATTTCAACAAAATAGTGACTAATTTGGTTCTTTTGCTATACCTTTCATATAATGAATACTGCACTTTAAAACATAAGGGCATGCAGTATTACAATAATTTGTAATGAGGCATGCTGTAATAAAAAGTCTGTTAAAACATTGGATCAGAATGCTGGGACACACTCTTAAGGAGACTGCAGAAGGTTAGATATGTTTGAAAGGAAAATACTAAGGAAAATATTTGGACCAGTATAAAAAAATACCATCTAGAGAATCCAATATAATGAGGAATTGTATCAACTTTTTAAAGAACCTAAATTGACTGCAACTATTATTAGAATAGATGGGCTACACTGGGTAGGACATGTACAGCTCATGGCATGAGTGATGATGAAAAGTAAAAGACATTATTAAATGAGAAACTGCTTAGAAAAAGAAGAATTTCTAGACCAAAGACACAATGGATTGATGATGTAACAAATTACGTTAGAAAAGGTAATAATAATAATAATAATAATAATAATAATAATAATAATAATAATAATAATAATAATAATAATAATAATACTTTATTTATTCTGGCAGAGTTAAGGCCATAAGGCCCTCTCTTCCACTCAACCAGCACAAATACAAATAAATATTTGACAAATATAGATATACACTATACTCATTATAAACAGTTAAAGATACAATAAATGTAGCAATGTAAATGTCATGTACAAACAACATTTTATAGGGTAATAACAATAATGATACGATAATAATAATAAATATAGTAATAATAATAATAATAATAATAATAATAATAATAATAATAATAATAATAATAATAATAATAATAATATAAATATGATACATTATACGGGAAACACCAATTAATATATATATATATCTTACACTGGATAATAATGAAGTCGAGTTTAGAGCAAATATAAATTTAGATTTCTTTTAAAAGATGCCAATGTCTGGCAGCCCCTTATTTCTTGTGGTAGGGAATTCCAGTTGCGAGAAGTGGAGATGGTATATGACATGGAGTGATGTGATGTCCTATGTTGCGGTATATTAAGTAAGAGACTATGTTGTGATCTTGTGTTTAAGTTATGGTTTGAGGATAGATACTGGAAACGGGATATAATAAATAATTGGGAATCAAGGTATGTAGGATCTTAAATAGGAGAATTAGACAGTGCGATTTTCTTCTCTCTTTTAGATGTAGCCATGACAATTCGTGGAATAATGGGAGAAATGTGATCGTATTTTCGAACATTAAATATGAATCTGATACACATATTATGGACACGCTGCAGTTTGTCCGACAATCCGTCACTTATGTCAGTTAGTAGAACGTCACAGTAGTCAAAATGCGGCATCACTAAAGTTTGGATTACAATTCTTTTCAGACTTGTAGGAAGAAAATGTTTAAGTCGCTTTAGGGAATGCATTATGGAGAAGATCCTTTTAGATGTTTGTTTTACTTGCACATGCCAATTTAAATTAGAATCTAAGTAAAATCCCAAGTTTTTAACGACGTCGGTATAAGGAATTTGTTCATTATCTAATATGACAGCCGGCATGTTGCCATTGTTTATGAGGTGTAATAGCCTTGGATGTCCGATAATTATTGCTTGCGTTTTGTTTACATTTAGTTTCAGCCCATATTGTCTGGACCATAAAGATATATGCCTGAGGTCAGTGTTTACTTTGTCAATATATTCATTAATTTCGTCAGGCCTAAAGTGTGTGTAAATCTGTAGGTCGTCGGCGTAAAGATGATGCTTGCAGTTTTGTAGTTTCTTGGTCACGTCATTAATATAAATCGAGAAGAGAAGAGGAGCGAGGACGCCGCCTTGAGGTACCCATTTCCTCACTAAGCGCCAGGAAGAAATGCGATTATTAACAGAAACTGATTGCTGACGATTAGTGAGGTAAGATGCAAACCAATCAAGGCAGTTTTCCGACAGATGTAGTGTCTTTAGTCTCGCTAGCATTAAGTCTATATCTACTGTGTCAAAGGCTTTGCTGTAGTCGAGTAGGACTATTGCGGTGAGTTTGCTTTTGTCCATTGAGTCTCTACAATGTCAAGTAGTGCAGTACTTGTGTGATGTCCTGTTCTAAAACCAGACCTATGTTCATCAAGTAAGTCGTGTGTGGTGAGGTAGTCTGTTAACTGTGAGTGTATTATGTGTTCCAGTGCTTTAGATAAACAGGGAAGAATACTAATTGGTCTATAATCATCGAGTGTTGTGGGAGTGTTTGATTTCGGTGTAGGACGAACTAGAGCCATTTTCCAGTATCTGAGATAAGTCCCGGTCATTATAGAGGCATTAAAATGTGGGTTATTGTTGGGAGAATAATGTCTATTATCTTTTGCAGGAGAGGTATTGTTATATTGTCTATTCCTTGTGCTTTAGATTTAATACGTAATACTGCTCTTTTGGCGTCATCAGGTGAGATATAGGAAAAAAAGAATTTGTCTCGGGTAGGTTGGGAATATGAAATTAGTTCATCTATTGTCTGTTGTTTGTGTTGTGAGTTGTTGTCAGTAGGGAGGCGGGTAAAATGGTCATTTAACTCATCTAGTGGTATGTCAGCTGTTTCTACCTGTAGTTTATTTTGACAGAGGCCTATTGATTTTACATTTTTCCACATGTCAGCTGAGTTGGACATAGATTGTGTAATAATAGTATGGGCATATCTTAGTTTTGCATTCCTGACAGTCTGGTTGACTTTATTCCTCAGATGTTTGTATGTCTGTAAGTCTGTCAGTTCTTTGTTCCTCCTGTATTTCCTGAATGCTACGTCTCTCTCAGTCATACGCAAGCGGATATTATCAGACATCCAGGGTGCAGGTGGTCTGTTTATACGTCTAGTCTTGATAGGTGCGTGTTTGTCATACAATTGTAAAATCATGTCATTAAAATTTTCAACTTTCTCGTCTACAGTCCTAAGTGTCCATATGTTGTTCCAAGGTAGTTTTGCAGCTTCATCAATTAATTGCGCATAATTTATATGTTTCAAGTCTCTGTGGAGTAGGCCTAAGTAATTGGCTGGCTAAAGCAAAGGATAGATGAGAATGAAGAGAGTTTTATTTGAGTTGAGGACTCACAATGGATTGTTGTGACAATGATCATGACGATGACGATGATGATGATGAAGACTGAATATTCAGGTCTTTAAAGGATAAGAATAAAGAATGGAGGAATTTTAAAAACAAGGAGCCCCATAATTTATATCACTGTCCTAAAATTGTCAAAAGTAATGCCATGAGTGATTTCCAAATTATCGATAAATTCACGACTCACGAAGTGAGGAGTGAATTTATTTAGAGAATTTTGAAATCAAGAGTGGCATTTGTTAGGACTATTTAACGAATAAAATTAAGCTGTTTACTCACAAATCATATTTAAATATAGTTATTTTAAAATATTTATATATTTAATGTAAACGGCGATGTTTGAAAACAAATGAGAAACGATTGGTACGCTTCATTTGCTTCTTTTGTTCGTCACTGCAACCAGATCATATTATTTATTGCCAAAGGAACGCAATATTGTAAGAATGCACTCTAGTGGAGAAAAAAATAAAACACATCAAACTGTATATTAATTCATTTCTGATGTCCTATGACGTAAATATGACAATTATATTTTTCTGGGAAAAAATACATTTAAGAAAGTGCAAACAGTGGTTTCTTTTTTTGGTGCTATAATCAATTGCTACAAATTTTAGTACATAATCTCCCGCATGTGGTAAGGGTGGACAGTCATTGCACGTATATAGACAATCGGGGAGCCGTAATTTGCTTAGTGAGTCAGGTTCACTGCAAAATAATGCTATGAACCTATTCAGAATGTTACAAAGGAGGTGCTTTCTGGTATTATGATAAAATTTAATGTGGTACATTCTTAGGCAAAACATGACTGTGATTGTAACGTCATTGACTCCCATTTGGGGCATGAGTTAAATAGTCAGGGTTATTGTCTAGGAAGGGAGATTGAGATGCCGGGTGCCCAAATGTAACTTGTAATGGGTGATGTTAGAAAAGCTTTCAAAATGTTTTGATGAGAAAACTTTGGAGGAAAAGACAATTTTTTAGCAATGCCTAGGACTGGGGGATGAAGTACAAGTTTTGGCATATACTGTTAGTAAACTGGTATTTGTGAGTTACAAAAAATAAAAAATTGCAGCCCGGAAGCAATTTTTAACTTTTTCCTTCATAGTGAACCCCCCCACTCCCGATGATCTGATTTTGTTTGATGACATGTGAACTCAACCCTCCTTGTTTTTTTAATTGATAGGTATATTCAAATGTTGGCTCTCAATCAAAACCAAATACATAACTGCTAGAGTATTTAAGACACACATCACAACTATGTATATTACGGTATATATAACGGGCTTACCTCAATAACATGATTAAGCCACAGATTGTTTTCTTCTGAAATATAATGAGTTTTAAAAATGTTTCAAATTAAATAATACTAATGGGGCAGTATGTTATTGTTTTATACACTGTGTTATCCGTTGTGTTTTAATACTCATCACTGGCGCACTTACAAATGATTTTATGATTTTTTCAATACATTTATCTGCTCTCATTTGTAATAAATGACATTTCCTTACCCAATGTTTACTGCCCTAAGCCCTTCATATATATTATATATATATATATATAGTATTATACTTGGTGTCTAGTTGGAAGGATGGATGAAGATTTATAAAAAAGAAAATTAAAATTCATGAGATCAACCTCAATAAAAAACTCCATAGTGCAAACAGACCTAGAAGGCCTTGGCCTACCGGCTGGCTGCTGGCCTCACATCTACATATGTTAATCAAAGAGATGGATAATCATCCAGCCAGTATAAGGGTGACATGTAGTCAGCCGTTATAGCTGGTTTTCTCAACCTGGAGCCCCTACATATCATAGCTACCCCAAATACCTCATGAAGCTGGGTGAACACTGGTGCCATACTGACAAATTCCATGAGGAAATGTCTTCCCCCACAGGTACTCAAATGAGCATAAGTTCCATAGGCTTCATGCTTTAAACCACTCAACTACAGCATGGGATGAACAACCACAATAGTTTTTTTTCATTCAGAATTTGTTAATATGGGAACCATAAATGTATAGAAGATATACAGTAAGTATTACATTTTTACTTTCAGTATCAAGATATGGAACCTTCTGTGAAGAAGTAAACCAATGTCCAGGAAATTCTGCATGTATAAAAGGGAAATGTGAATGTGAACCTGGCTTTTATTGGCACATTAATATGACATGTGAATTAAACTCGGGTAAGTACAGAATGAACTCTAATTGAAAATACAATAGGAAGTAACATTATGTTGTTTTACTTAATAAAATTAACTATAATTACCTGTCTTAAGAAAATATCTTATTTTCTCATAGATAACAGTGAAAAAAGCCTAATTTGACATCAATGTGAATATATTTATATATTCAGGGATTTTTGAATTAAACTCCCTTCCTGTTCCCAATTTCCATGCCATTTACGACATCCCAAAGCTACAAAATTTATCCCTACCAACTGCCATAGAGCTATTCAAACCTCAAAGCTATGCCAGCTGCCAAATATGGAATCCAGCTAATATGGACCTATCTTCTTTCTTCTTCTTCTTGTAAGCCCATGTTTCCCTTAACAGAGATTTAGGCGCTCTCCCCCTACAGGGAAGATTTTGAACCATACTAATTTAGTTACACTTGTTTTCGTATAGATATCATTTGAGTGGTCCGTGGTTAGCGTTCCACCTCATAGTGAAATCTAGGAAACCAAGGTAGTACTAGGATGGGAAAATTCGGTAAATTTTTCTTAGAGACCTTTTTATTCAGGCTTAAGGATCTTTTACGAGCCTGAAAATCTTCAGAATCTGGACCCGCAGCTTGAAGTCCCTCCCAGAGGACTTGTTCCTTGGATTTTTCCATCCTAAAAAAATCTATCGACCCCGGCCGGGTTTGAACCCACAACCCTCGGGACCAGAGGCAAGGAGCATAACCACTAGTCCACCGTGGCCGATATCTAACGGTCAAAAATCTCATGAAGCTTGAAAGCATAAAAGCCAGATTCCTAAAGTGGGTTCTCTCATTTTCAAGATTCATAAGACATATCTATGCCTACATAATAGCAAAGGAGTCGTACTTCATAGAAGAGATCAGAAAATACTTTGGACTACCAGAGATGCAGGCATACAAATCAGTAATCGAGGACAGACAGAGAAAAGCCAGGGAGATTCCGAATGAAATCATGGAAATGGAAGCATTAAAATTTTCGACCGCCAGTTGTACACACGTTTTGCCACCCATGGCTTCCATGGGAAAATATGTCACAAACAAAGATACCATGAACCCGAGGAAGACTGCGTCTGCAAACTCTGTAACAAACCATTCCCCAAGTATCACCTGGTGAAGTGTGAAAAAAGAACTCAAACTCTAAACCAATTAATAGCAGAATGGTGAAGATATCATACGTACTGTACGCATTGTGTTTAATACATGTATATTATTAATTTCCATGCTACTTGATCAAGGATATATTCTTCTTGAAGTATCTTTCAAGAAATATCTTCTTTAATAGTCTGATATTCCTGGTCTTCTCTGAATATCTCTTCTGGCTGATGTCCAATTAAATTTATTTTTATTACATCTTCTTTAGATGTTCTAACCACTTTAACTCTTTATTTTTTAGCCAATTACAGTGGAAAATAAGGTTATGAGGTAATTTTAAATTTATAAATCAGTTTGATAAAATGTTTTTACACTTAACTCTCTTTAATTCTATTAGATTTTCCTCTGCTTTCATTCATCTCTTAATTTGTTCATTCCAGATTCTTTACAATCTTGATACACCTTCACTTCTTTTCCAATTAATTCATTTCAACTCCCAAAATATTTTTACATTTTTCACGCCGTAGCGTAGTGGTTAAGGCACTGAGCTACAAGCCAGAGGGTCGAGGGTTCAAGTCCCGTTGGGGGCAGGATTTATTAAACTGACCCAAACCCTCTGGCAGCACTATGGCCCTGGGGTCGACTCAGCCTCTAACAGAAATGAGTACCAGACGCTTGTTCTGGGGTAAAGGCGGCCGTCACGCAGGGCTGACAACCCGGCTGACATAAAGTGCCGATTGTCTAGAAAATGTGGGAGCCTTAACCTCCTACTCCCCAAGGGCCTCCGGGCCTGTTGTGGGATCACTTTACTTTTTACATTCCCTACCAATATTTTATTGTTTTAGCACAAAATACTTTCAACTAATGCCTTTTCCATGTATAATTTTGTGCTCCTGAAAATATTCTTATCCCACCATATTGAATTTAGGGAACCTAAAACCTTTCTTGCTGTTTTCCATAACTGAATATTTTCAGATCCATTTCCCTCTTTTTTTTAATTACAGTTTCCATACCATATATTTTTTGGGCAATAAAGGGATTTCAAAGCTGAAATAAGAGGCCTCTGTCTAAAATTTTCTCTTCACAGCAAGACTAGGAATAAGGGTGTGTTTACATCTTCTCTGAACAAATGTAAATGATATTTTAAGAATGTATTAACTTTATTCCCATGTAACTATGCAAGTCATATAAATGTACGAAAGTGATCCAATCATTTTCAGGTTTAATTTAAAAAAACTGCAGAGACCTTTTTTGGGTTTGTTCATCATCTCAGAATTCGTCAAGTAGGCCCTATAGTTTTGTTGTTGTTGTGATGATTTTGTAGAATGAAATAAATATCTTGGGAGGCATTTCAATTTTAAAATAAGCTAGAAATGTAGAATATTAGATGATAACTTATCTCATTGACAACAACACCCTCTACAAATCATAATATGAAGTAATACCTGACCAACAATGAATATGGATGAGGCTAAAGTAGTAAGATCTAATCAATACATCAGAGCTCTTAATAACATCCTGACAAGACATAACAATTAAAATATATGAAATTATTATTATCTTTTTTAGGGGGGGGGCAACGCCGTAGCATAGTCGGATTTTTAAAAAAACTGACCCAAACACCTCTGTGGCGGCAAAC
Organism: Diploptera punctata; assembly: GCA_030220185.1. NCBI lineage: Eukaryota > Metazoa > Arthropoda > Insecta > Blattodea > Blaberidae > Diploptera > Diploptera punctata. Next base: position 24,112 of record JASPKZ010005603.1, on the reverse strand, counting down.
TAATGGCCCTGGGGTCGACTCAGTCACCTCTAACGGAAATGAGTACCAGACGCTTGGTTATGGGTAAAAGGCAGCCCGTCATGCAGGATGAGACAACCCGGCTGACAATATAGTGGAAATGATTTGTCTAAGAAAAAGAGGGAGCACTTACACCTATCTACTAACCACAAGGGCCCTCCGGGACCTGTTGTGGGATCACTTTACTTTACTATCTTTTTTTTTTGATTGCGGATGAGCCCTTGTAGGACTATGCAAAGTACTTAGAGGCATTTCCTTTGAGCCCAGATTTCTTTCATTCTTTTGCTATGAGCTTATTTTCTATCATCTGGCCAAGTTGTTCCAGTCTGAGGAAGATATGGACCCCAACCTTGATAACAGTCAATGAAGAATAATATATAATCTGGAATTTGAAATACAATATAAGTCACCTGATATTGTAGCTGAAATGAAGATACAAAGATTGGAATGGTTGTGACATGTTATTAGAATTAAAGAGGAAAAAATATAAATATAAAAATAATAATAAAAACTATAGATTGAATAAATCAATAATTGCGTTATAAAAACAAAAGAGGGACCATAATACCAAAATAACCTTGAATTCAAAAACTGGAAGATTGACCTAATTTGGAGCGACGAAAGTAGATTTGATTGGATGATGGCGAGGCACATTTGAAAAGCTCTGAGTGCTAAAGCTTGAAGGAAATGAAATGAAGATAGGAGAGAGTGATTGATTATAACAGGGGGGTGGTGGGGCTAAGGCTAAATTAAAAAGGACTGTGAAGCCACAGATGAAGAAGAAGAGGAAGAAGATGGATGACAGTCAAAAAGTGTCCACTGTTTAAAATTATATTTGAGGATGCCTGGGTCACACCAAGTATTTTAGTATCAATCTAACTTATTATGACATGTTATTGTCTAATGGCAAGACATGAGAAAAACCAGTTCTATAAACACTCCATAAGTCTTCTAGCATTCAAGGACAATTCTGGGAAGATTCGCTCTTCTGGAGATGAGAGTCCATTTTTTTGGCAATGAAGCAGATATATTCCATTCATTTTGGTGTTTTTGGTGCACAGTGTTGTGAGATGTAAATTTTTGTTGTTATACATAAGATGGAAATTCTAGACAATCATATCAGATATTAGTTGGAATATTGCTGTCGCTTCTTTGCCTAGGTTTGGTTTAGGTCATATGCTAGTGTGTGTCTGGTATTTTTCCAAATTTTTCTCTTTGGAATGATTTTGATGGTTCTACTTGGAAAAGGTCATAAGGTCATGAGCTAAGATTCATTACAAGTCTTATTACTGTTTTTATGTCCACTGAAGTTGGAGGGGTTAAAAGGTGCATCCTCTTAGCTAGTAAATTTGTATTCTCAATCCCAGAAATATCAACATGTGATGGAATCCATTGAAAATTTATTAATTTTACTTGTCTTACTGAGAAGTTTTTGTGTTTCATTTGCTTCTTTTTTTTTAGTTTTTGGATGGTGGCTGGTCATTTGAAGGAATAAAATGAATTACTGATTTTGAGTCAATCAAGAGCACTGCTTTTTGAAGGACTTTTTTAGGTCTGAACACAAGTTGCTGGGGGGGGGGGGTGCAAAATTGCTTGTGTTTGTACTAACTCTTAAAATGTATGTGTCTCTGGATAATAACAGTGCATCCTATATATTCAATGGTTCACTGAACCCCTGAAAAAATGTATTAATTAAATATAGTGAATAGTTATTAATAAAAAACAGTGTATTTGTATTTAATGAAAATGAAATAAAACTTAAAAGTTTTATATGATTTTCATATATGATTTTATTACAATATAAATTTGTATATTGAGGTAAGATGTCCAGACTAAAAATAATATAATTAAAATAACCTCAAAATATAACTTTCTAAAATTAAATATTGTAACAGCTGTTTCGGTACTTTGTACACTTCTTCATATATGATTACAAATTAATGAATTTTGTTATATATATCAGTACATAACAACTGTAGCTATGCAACTAAATTTAAACAAATATTTTTTTTTACAATCTCTATTATAAATTTAAAAGAGGCGATTCATTTAAATCTAATTGTGAATTTAACAGCCTATTGCTATTCTTCACTTTATTTATCTCTACAATTTCTAAAAGATCTAATTTTTTCCCTTTGTCACAAGCATGTAAAACTTTAAAATAAAAAAAATGTATTTGTACTTTATTTAACAAGTTACGTAAATACTTAGATAGTTTGAATTAGGAATTCAATTGTGATGCAGAAATCTTTAGAAGTATAAAGGTGCAATTTCTCTGTAAAAAAACCTCCTGGAATCAGTTTGATGATTTCAAATGTCTGAGAGAGACAAGGGAAAAACAACTTATTTTCATATCTCTTGTCGCTGGGAATTCAACTAGTGCTACACAAATCTTGGAGGAAACTAACAAGTCAATCTAAAAGTCACATGATCCTCAGTATTATTATGATGAAATCGAGTTATTACAATGATATATATTTGATGTAATTTTTATATTACTTATACAATCCTATTTTTTCTCATTTATGAACACTTTTAACATCTTAGGCCACATAGAATCTACTTATTTATTATTTGTTTTTAATGATACTGTGAAATGTTGAATACATTTAATGCAATGAAATAGTTCCTGATACTGAAATTCCAATCTAGCATTTGCTTTGACAATTGGACGATGTGTAGCATCAACTGGCTAAGCGTAATTTTAAAAACAATAATGAGAATTTTGATTTCATCTGTTTGCACTGGCTCATGAAGTAAGTGTACACACACCTTTTAAACACCAAATCTTAAACATTAGCCTTATTATTAAAGAAAATGTAAACACCATCAGTCCTGTCAGAGAGTCTGTGTTTTGCAACAAACAGCTATGAAACTAGATCTTCATAAACACTAATCTAAAATTTGCATCATGCAGCTAAGCATAAAATGTTCCTGCTCTTAGATTGTTGATGCATAAATGAGTATATTATTATAAAAAGGATTATCAAGTTAGAAAAAAATTAAATAGCTCTTGTTAGAGTTAAAATTAAAAAAAAAAACCTTAAATGTATTTTCCTCTAAACTTACATAATAGAGCATAGGCAGTTGATGCATAATGCAGAAAACTAGGAGAAAAGCTTTGTCAATTTAGTCCAGCACTGGACCTTCAAATACAAGTCTCAAATGCTACAGCTCTATGTATCATATTGAAATAATTTATAGCTAATTTTAAGAACGTTCAAGTGAACCCTGTTAGTAAAAGCAATAGCTGTTGTTGCCCCTGAGTGGTATCAAATGAGCAACAGAAAAGACAAACAGCATTCTAACTTATAATAAAGTTTAAATTACATTAATACAACATACTCCTTATTTTCTAAATAGGAATAGTTCCCATGAATTATCCAAAAATACTTGTTAATCAAACTGAATGACTCTAGCTCTTTTTTTTTCAAATAAATAGTGTTCTCCCATAAAAAGTGTTTTTATTTAAAAATTAAATGTGTATTTTATATGTAACAGAATATTTTCCTTTTTTCAGCTCAACTTAGCAGAATGAATGTGTGGTCAATTATGGCTGTCATATTTATCTTCTTGATATGCTGACTGACAAACATGTTTACAAGAGATACTTAACTAAATGGAAGTGTAGATTTGTGTTGAAAAGAGGTTGGCGTCTACTGAAACAATTATTCGTATTGAAGAGTTCACTTCTTCTACAATGGCATTGCAGACAATTGTCAGCCTTCAGAGATTTTCGCGTCCATCCTTTTTCCTCCAATGCCATTTCTTCTGGTGGGTGTCCCAGCCAATGAGTTCTATCAGCACAGAACATTGACCAATATCCAGGCTGGAACTGAGGCTATGGTAATAGGCTTCTCAACAATTCTGTTTTTCTATAGATGTAGATCGTGCAAGTCCGAATGTTCCAACATTCAACATGGAGGGCTATGTATCTTATTACTTTCTGGGTACAAGGAGGGATTCCCATGAGGTGATTCAGGATTTGCAATAATCGGCACTTATCATCAGAGGTAACTGTAATGTGGACCCCCAGTTTCAAGATGGAATAACAATTTGCGCCACCTTCTCTGCTCCCAGAAGTATATTACTTGAGATCTGGCCCTCCAGATTGTGGGATATTAGCATGTAGCTGACAACTCGAACTTCACTACAAATTGTGGGGTAATCGTGCATAGTTAAGAATACCAAATCAGATTTATGAACAGGTTTCTAAGACACCTAAACCTACTATACTCCCACACTTCTGGCAAGCCAATAGTGCACAATACTGACTGGCTGCATGTGGTTTTGGATATGGGAACGCCTGGACTGAATATTGCAAAAATGGGTGGAGAAAATCAGAAAGAGTTACTTAGAATATGAACCAATAAGATATTTTTCACGCCAAATATATTGTGGAAATCATTTCCTGTGTTTACAAAGAGACCTAAAACAAGCCTGGGGAAGGACAATCATATATATATTTCAATTCCAGGATTTAAACAGAGACCAGGCTTGCTTGATGGGTGTTGTGGGAGCGATGGAAATTTCTAAAGATTACCAACACTCACGATATGCGAATATTGTCCTAATAGCTGGAGCTCTGAAGAGACAAATATACATATACAATATTAGGAAAATGTAATGATATATAGAATATTGGAGGCATCAGTTGTTAACGAAAGTATTCTAAATTCAAATTGTGAAGATGGTATGCTAAGAGTTAATGGTAAACCCAGAATATTGGAGAAATGTTGGTAAATTTCTGGACAAAAGATTTTTAAACTGGCCTAAACATTCTGTCGGTTCAATGGCCCTGGGGTTCACTCAGCCTCAAACTGAAATTATAACTATTACTCGCCCAAGTTAAATTCTGCACGCGAAAAAATACTAGAAATACAACACTGTTGTTTCTCTTTTCTTCTCCTTACTGTCCCCTGTATTGTGTTAATTTTGACTGAGAGGTAAGCACTGGCAAATAGCATGTGTTTTAAATGATCCATCAGCTACGGTAGTCGTTGACCAAATTAATATTCCGGCAACCAAGTTACTACTGGGAAGTGAGCTTTCCCTCCTTTTGCCTTCCTCATTAATGTTTTTCCAATTCCCGTCCGTTGTGTTTGTGTTGAGAGGCATGGTAATAGAGCGATGGCAAATGCTGTGAATTTTAAACGATCCGAAACCTTCAGAAGTCGTCGACTAAGTGACCGATTAGGCAACCAAGTAATGATATTTCATTTGTGTTTAGGGACTCTCCCTCCCATAGAGAAATCGTTTGGCGACACTAGCGCTAACACACTTCTCGTTTAGCCGTGCTGACCTGACTTGGGTGAGTAATAGACATGTGTTCTGTGGGTAACGGCGATAGTGACCCGGGCTCACAACCCGCCAGATTTCTCCATCCCTTATCTAGAAAGTTGAGATCTTAACCCTCCCACTACTCAAAGGGAATCCTAAGGCCTGTAGCGAGGCTACTTTTACACTTGTACACAATATTGTATCTACATTTTGTCTGATTAAATATTTCCACTCCCGCTGTAGTATTTTATTATTACCATAGCTAGGATTTGTATGATGTAGCATATATATCTATCTTCGAAGTTCGAGGTTTTTTATAGTTGCTGCCATCTTCCAGTGCCAAAACTTCCAAAGCCTATGATCTTGGTCATCTTCAATGCTTAACCCCCTTGCTTGCATTGTTATCCTCATGCTCTCCTTCCATGTTAATTTTGGTCTCCCTTTTTTTCTTCTTTCTGGTCAGTTGCCATTGATATAGTTGCTTCGGCCATTCGCTCATCTTCCATTCTTAAAATATGTCCTAATCATTTTAATTCCTGCTCCTCTCCTCCCTCAATTTTTCAATTATGCTTTCTTCTGCTTCCACTATGTTGTCTTCAAATTTCCTTATTTGTGACATGTTCTAATTTTGACTTTCTGGCACTTCTGCTTAAATAATCAATTTCTAGAGCTATTGGTCTATTCTTGTAGTACTAACTGATTGTCCATACCTCACTTCCATATATGCAACAGATTCCACCAATGTTTTATCAATATATTTTTTGGTGCCTTTCCAAATATGTGGCATATATTTTTTTGGCAAAACTTATCATCCAATTAAACATGTGTAAATGTTTTTATGAAAAACTAAACTAAAGTTGCTACTTTGTTAACTGATATTTATGGATATTTGGCCATTTTATATGATGGAAGTTTCAATAAGTTTACGGCCATATTCGGCCGTGAAGTGAAAAACGGTTTCTCGTACAATATCCTTCTTCCGTGTTCATTTGAGTGTTAAATATCTTAGAATTATATACTGCATTTTGTTTCCTGGAAAATGATAAAATCTACTTTCTTCTTTACTTCTTATCAACTTACAAAATATGTTAAGGACATATGCCCGGAGTGAAGTTAAGTGTTGATGTAAAATTAAAACAGTTTATGTTTCAATAAGGTGAAAAAGTATATATGACTGATGGGAAAATACTGGCACTTGGCCGAGCCGATGAAAAATATCAAATTCCATACTATTACTTTTTTATGTATGCATTTTATTCGTAAATAGCCTACTGCCATAAGCTGGCTTACTATTTTTATTTTACAATTGAAATTATTACGTAAATAAAGTTCTCGCAAGACCAGTAATAAGATATGGTAGTGAAACATGGACAATACGAAGAAGAGATGAAAGCCGAATAACAGCAAATGAGATGCGATTTATGCGCCGTACAGCAGGCTATACAAAGTAGGACCCTAAAAGAAATGAGAAAATAATGGAAAAGTTGGATATAGAACCCATTCTCCACAATATTCAGAACAACCAGAACAACTGGGAAAGCGCATCTTCAACGAATATGGTACCATCTCATAGAATTCAAAAAGTCATGCTTCGTTACTGCCCCCAAGGCAGAAGTCCGCTAGGACGTCCAAAAAAAGCGCTAGATGGAAAATTCCTCTTTGAGACCGTAACAGGCCACATGGCCTAATACTTGCATGGATGATGTTTGATGATAATATTGTAAGGTCTTTTTCTTTGTATTTAAGTCCATATTTCCTTAAATTTAGGTTAAAATTACATATTTTTGTATGCATATTTTTATAACTTATTAAAAAACCAGCTCTAGTTATTATAAATTCATTCTAAGGAAGTAAGTCTATTTTACTATCATGTAGGGCCTATTTTGGTTTCAATAGCAATGGGAGGCCAAGATGGTCCATGAAAAAAAAAAATCCCAATCTGTGATACCACCTCCTCCAAAAAGTAAAAATCCTCAATCCTTGTATCGTACTAGCCTATATGTTTATAGGCCTACTATTTCGAATGCCTTACATTTATCTAAATTAATAACATTGAATAAATAAGACATCAGCTGTGCTATTATAACGCTCACTTCAGGGCCTCCAATTAGAAGTCACATCAAATATAGAGTGAGCTTCAACTGATGATTGTGAAATCCCACAAATTATTCTAAATAAGTAAAAAAAAAAAGAAAGGACAGATTAAGCCTATTAAATACAGAAAAAACTTGTTTAATCCGGAACGTGAATAATGCGGAAATCTGTCCAATGTGAACAAATTTATTGGTCCCGGCGAAATAAGAGTAATATTACGTGTATTTATTTTGTATAAAACAGAATCTGTCCAACGCGGAAAGGGAAGGATATTTCTACACAATTAGGCAGAAAGACAGAAGTAAATAAATTAGTTTCCACTTCATTGAATTCCCGTTGGGCGAAATAAAAATAAGGGATGATTCCTGCTGCCGGATGAAGAAAATTTTCTACCTGTATCTGAAATTTTCTTTCGGCCTCACTGCACACCCTTTGTACGAAATACATGTTCGTTTAACAAATATTTGGCGTGTGACATCCGTCTTACAAATAACCAGTGTACTGTAAAATCTTAAATCATTTTAAAGATCTGAGACTGATTGTATACGTACCTTTCACAGGTAGCGTTCTGAATTTCCGGAATAAGATGGCTAAATCGTATGTATCATTGTCATTAAACGAAAAAGAGGAAGTGATTGAAGATAAAGAAAAACAAAGTCTCAGAACGCAAAATAATGACTGAATTTAAATGTGGAAAAACTCAGGTTTATGAGATTTTAAAACACAAAGAAAAAATAATTAATTAATGGGTGCAAGAAAATAATCAAACGAAGAGGAAAGCAAAATAAATAAATAAATAAATAAATAAATACATAAACAAATAAAGGAATCAAAGAAGTAGTGTGGGAGTGTTTTACAAGTGCATGATCAAAAAATCTCCAAATTTCCGGACCGATGCTCCAAAGTCAAGCTCTAACTGTTGCTACATACCTAGATAATATAGATTTCAAAGCATCTTCAGGTTGGCCTGGACAGTTTTAAAAGACAACACAATGTAGTGTGGAATGAAATTTGGGGGAAATCAAAGGGTGTGGACGAAAGTATAGTTAGTGAGTGGAAACCGAAACTTCATACTTTAATTTCAGGATACGGGCTAAGATACATTTTTACGACTGATGAAACAGACGGTTTTTTTTTGCGCGTTACCATCGAAGTCGCTCATACATACTATATTTCACTTTTCAACGGCATCGGAACTACAATTAATCCAAGGGCAGGTAAAAAAGACATATACGGTACTCTACAGTCTAAGATTGGTTAATATTTTTGTTTTGTTTTTTATAATACGGAATATTGTCTAATGTGGACAAAAATTGGTGCCATGCGATTCCGCTTTGAACAAGTTTTACTGTATTGGAAGCCATTTTTAATTTAGTAAAATATTCATAATGAGAACAGTTAAGTCTCGTACACTGCGATGGGCAGGACATGTGGCACGAATGGGGAATGAAAGACGTGCAAGGAAGCTTCTTGTAGGAAAACCAGAGGGAAAACGCCCAGTTGGTAGGCCAAGAATGAGGTGGGAGAATAACATTAACTATGATTTGAGGGAAGCAGATTATACAGGGGATGAGTGGAAAACATTTACTCAGGATAGGGATGTATGGAGAGCATATGTCCGCGCGGCCATGAACCTACGGGTTCGATAGTGCCAGCGAGTTAGTTAGTTATGACTGAAAAATAAATTGTACACCGTTTATCCAGTACCAAAAAAAAAGTTAACCTAGTCCGGATAAAGTTGTATGTCTAAGCTCTTCAATATAACAATAAAACTTCACTGTTTACAAAACCATTATTACATTAGGCCTACATAGGCCACAACTGAAACCAGGACTATCACAAAAAAGTCATAAAGATATAATTACTTTTTTAAATAAAATTTTACGAAAAATCAGTTTAATGCTGTTAAGTAAAATGAGGGATGGGAAAAAAAAACAAAAAAAAACGGATAATTAAGAATGTTGTATCAAGAGAGTCCATCGCTGTGGTCTCGAGGTAGCGTGCTGCCTTGTCACGCAGCGGGCCCGGGTTCGATCCCCGGTCGTTTTTCTGGGTGAGGTTTTTATCGGGGTTTTTCCTCACCTGTAAGACAAATGTCAGGAAAACTTTTAAGGCCCCAAACGGTCCCCGAAATCATATGGCCATCATCATCGTCCTTATCATTATCATCATCATCCTTCACCGGTGTGGAAAGCAACGGGAAGCTACCACACCTACAAATCCCTAGTAAAGCTGCAAGCATAGCATGAAAATGCTATGATTGCAGTGAAGGACTTGCCCTCGGGCAGAATTACTATGGATGGTATCAAGAGATGTTGTAGCAGCAATAGTGAAGAGTAGATGACTCCGATTGCTTATTATTCTATATCAAGAGTATACAAGACTAACAAATAATGTTTCGTGTAGGCGTAACTATCCACGAGGTAAAAATCATTGAGCAGCTAAAACTACGTTGGAAAGACTGGGAATATCAAGATCTCACTCAAGTAGAAGACACTCGGAAGTTGTGGAGGAACTATGTGAATGAGGCAAAAAGTCGACTTCGGTTTGAAGTTCCCCAAAATTGATTAATTCATTCATCCATCCATTCGTTGATTTATATCTTCTCAATCTGCTTCCTATGACATTTATTTATTTTATTATTTCACATTGATGTATGTCTCATTTGAGTGATTTACTGACTTATAAAATGGCGGAGAAGTAGATAGGTAACTATACTCTCTAATATCTGTAATCATTAGCGTTGCAATTCAAATCCGGACTGAAATAGCCGACAAATTTTGTGCAGGCGCATCTCCTTATAGACTTGATGTTCTTTTATATGCGATTAAATATACAAAACGAGACCCTACGGCTTTACTTCTCCTACCAAGGAAGGGATACTCATTTTTTCGCAAAAAAAAAAAAAACATCGGCCACATCCGATATTAACATAGGAATGTTGGGACTACAACCAATGTCGCCATTTTTCATCCTTCCTAGTTTCGGTCATTCATTTGTGATTTAGCCTATGGCACTTTTATATCAAGGACTGTCCTACTAATAAATAATAGTTTTAAAAAACTAAAAGAACACGCTTTATTAGAAAACTAAAAAATGAAAAATAATTTTTAATTTCCAATACTCTTGGTATAAAATAAAGTGGTCAACAAAAAAATCATCTCGCAACACATATAGAATGAAATTAGAGTTATCAACAAAAAGAAAATAATTTTACCATCAAAAGCGTGGGGTGCTCTATATCAATTAATATATTTGATAATAAACAGATATTGGTAAAATTAAGCTCTCTAAGAAGAAAATTTAAAAATCATAAAAAGCATCCCACGCTTTTGATGGTAAAATTATTTTCTTTTTGTTGATAACTCTAATTTTATTCTATGTGTGTTGGAGATGATTTTTTTGTAACCACTTTATTTTATCCCAAGTGTGTTGGAAATTAAAATTATTTTTCATTTTTTAGTTTTCTAATAAAGCGTGTTCTTTTAGTTTTTTAAAACTATTATTTATTTTTTATTTTTTAGTTTTAATATTTTACAGAATAAGATAAAAATGTAAATATCTTTAAATTCGATACTATTGTAGTATGAGCTAAAAGTAATACTCTTCTATAAAAAAAAACCCCTCCCAGCCTGAATTGAACCAGCGACGTATGGATTACTGAAATTATATACCACTAAGAGCTCACTGCTCTACCAACTGAGCTCTTACAACGATTGACTAAAACTCGACAAGTCCGCAACCTATTATACCAGTTTTCATTTTTTTGATTTTCGGATGATTCTGGACAGGATTTTAGAAACGAAATATGAAATTATTGTATTGCCAGGGGTCCTCTAGACGTATACAAAGTTTCAAGTCGATCCAATGTTTCTAAGTGGGTGAAAATCGCGTTGAAAGATTCCGTTACATTGATACAAAAACACTTTTTTTGATTTTCTGATGATTATGGCCAGGATTTTAGAAAATAAATATGAAATTATTGTATTGTCACGGGTCCTCTAAAAGTATACAAAGTTTCAAGTCGATCCAATGATTTTAAGTGGGTGAAAATCGCGTTGAAAAATTCCGTTACATAGATAGATAGATAGATAGATACATACATACAGGTCAAGCTAATATAAAGCGTATAATAAAAAATAGGACCTAGGAAGAGATGGACTTGAGTTCAATGTGAAGGCCTTAAGACCCAAATTATGAAGTGAATATTATTATTGTTGTTGTTATTACTCATTCACTCACTCACTGGCACTTCCGGAAAATTTATGCCCGCGCAGACATCTCCATACATACTCATCCAGCTCCGTATTATTTTCGGACTTTATTCTTGGCCTCTTACTTGACACTTGCCTTCTGGTTTTCCTACAAGAAGTCTCCAGGCCATTCTTTTCATTATTCATTCGTGCCACATGTCCTGCCCATCGCAATATCTTATTATTATTATTATTATCATTATCTTCAATTGGAAAGCTAATAGAACAATTGGAAGAGGTAGGCCTAGAGAATGATGGATGGATGGATGGACTGAAGAGAAGTATGGAAGCTAGAGATTCGAGGGAAGAAGATGCTTTAGCAGGAACCTCTGGCGACAAATCACTTTGGGTTGAAGGAGAAACACTGTATTGTGGAATATTCCTAAATAAAAAAAAATAACATTATCATTATCATCATCATTATTATTGTTGTTATTATTTTGTAAATTTGTAAAGTGTCTATGTAATAAATATGCCTGACTGTACTAGTGTTGTAAAAAATTATACGTTTTTGTTATCAAAAAACAGCCATTTTGTTTTGCGAGGGAAGTCTGGAGTAAGCAGATAACTTCTCAGAGTTTTTAGATAAGTTTGGTATTCATCTGCTCTTCCCCGTAAATGAAACCAGCAAAGAGAGAGAGAGAAAGAAAAAAATCAAATAAATGTCCCTACTTAAATACATCATCAATCATCATCATAAGGGGCAGGATTCGTTTGTGAATAAATATTCATTAATTTTTAATCAAAGGTTAATATCCCGATCAATATCCGATACTAATGTATATTTAATGTATTATTTTACCTAAAACTATATATTTTAAACGTATGTGAAAGAATATTTTTGACATTTTTCCCATAAATATGGGTACATATTTTGTTCTTTTCAGGCGTTAAGTAAATAAACATTCTCGATAATATCTCTTAGAGTACAACCTTTGAAAAAAAAAATGATGACGCAATTCTTGATGATGGAAAGTTAGATTTTTAAAGAGTGATTCACACCAGTACGTTGATATGTTCTGACTCGTTTGAGTATAAAGCGGACGGCGTAAGTCTCTCTTCATGCAACATTCGTATCGTTCACTTCAGTGGAGCAGTCGGTAAGATGCTCTTTTTCCGATGACGCTGGACCACGTTCGATTCGGGTCAGGTATATTTGTTTTATTTATTATTATTTAATAACGTCGTTACTTTTCATAAAGTCTACATGTTACCAGGCTTCGTTATATAAATAAATTTGTATATATACGAAATATTTCCGGTCGGGACAGGCTCCTGGGTGAGATTTTGTTCGGGGTTTTTCCTCACCTGTAAGATAAATGTCAGTAAGCTTAGGGCCCAACGGTCCCCTTAAATCATCCGGCTATCATCATCATCATCATCATCATCATCATCATCATCATCATCCTTATCATTATCATCATCATTCTTCACCGGCGTGGAAGAAACGGGAAGCTACCACACCTTCAGTTACCTAGTAAAGCTGCAAAGCATAGCATGAAAATGCTATGATTGCAGTGAAAGACCTGCCCTCGGGCACAATTACTATGAAATGGAATATATGGAAATAAATAAATTAAAGGAAACAACTCATATCCATCCATAGTAATTCTGCCCGAAGGCAGGTCCTTCACTGCAATCATAGCATTTTCATGCTATGCTTGCAGCTTTACTAGGGAACTGTTGGTGTGGTAGCTTCCCGTTGCTTTCCACAAGGAATATATATATATATATATATATATATATATACTCGTATATAGAAAATGAATAACGATTGTAACGTCTAATTACTTTGTTTAGAAAGACATGGCATAATAAAATTATTTATTTCCATTACTAATATAAAATGCGTCTGATTAATTTAAATTAAGTTAATATTTAATTTCATTATACAAGTAAGTCCTGCATTGCTTCATGCAGACAATTTCTAGGAGAGGTCTAGTGGAGGGAGCTTCTGTTTCCCGTGCATAAGGTCGCGTGTTCAATCCTACTGTCATGCTTTTCTCTCTCTCTCTCTCTCTCTCTCTCTCTCTCTCTCTCCCATCCTTATTTCAATTAATTTTCTTTATTTTGTTTCATTTATTTTGCTTTGTTTTATTTTCAGTATTTACCGCACTACTTATTTACACAAAACTGTTTTCCATTGCACGACACACAACGAAATAGATCGGATTTAGTTTCTCAAATAGTTGTATACTTGTGAACCAAATAGCTGATCTCTGATCATGCGCAGTGGCTTCGTTCAGAGACTTGAAAATTATCTGTGCGCCATGAATTATTTCAAAGGCTGTACATATTTGGTGTTTCTTCAAATTACAACACAAAATTTCATCTCAGTAGACTTGCTTCTTGATTTCTGCTGATTCAGTTGCAAGTGCAAGTACATATATTATCATACATAGACCTCTTTGCTAACGTGATGTAATTCACTGACTGTAAATTAATATTTATGTTTGTTAGTATTGTACTGTCAATCGGAATCAGATGAGTAAAGAGCAGTCAAGAAAAAGTTATGTTTAACCTCAATTGATGAACTCCAATACATTGATTCTTTTAGTAAGTTGCATTTTTTTTTAATATTTTGAAATTTGTGGCACATATTTTTTTCGAATTTTAACTATTTTTTAGTGAATCAAAATCAGTTCCTTAACTATAATCATTAGCTCTACAACCTACTATTAACAGTGTTGGCTGTCCCATCCTTCTCTACTCCTATCCACAGACTTCACAAAACTACTGCAATAACGTTAACGTTATCCCTGTGGCATCCTTCAACGTTAAAGCATGCAAGCCATAAGAATTTCTCATGCCCCGCTTCCATTCCCTGTTCGTGACTCAAGTCTTGCATATGGTAATCTTCGAGACTTAACTTTTATTACATCTGTTCTCCCATGAAAATCATGTAGCTCAGATATGTAGTTTTCTCTACTCGCGCTTCTGTTTGTCACTTTGATACAATAAATGTTCATAAGATCCCGGTTAAATAGCATCATCAAACTACTACACTCTAATTCAACCCAGGAAGTTACTACAGACCTTATGGGCTAAGCCAGTGTCCCCCTACGTACAGGGGTAGATGTTGCCAAACTCATAATAACGGTATGATGATGATGATGATGATGAAGATTTTCGGGCTGTAGGCCGTGGTCGTGAGGCTTGTAGTTCCCCGACGTTTCGCCAAAGACTACGTCTGGCATCCTCAAGGGTTGTCTTGAGTCTTGAGGATGCCAGACGCAGTCTTTGGTGAAACGTCGGGGAACTACAAGCCTCACGACCACGGCCTACAGCCCGAAAATCTTCATCAACATCATCATAGCAACGCCGGCCGTGAAAGTCTACGTGAATACATCATAACAACGGTACTTGTTTGTTTAGGGAGGGGAGGAGGGGCAAGGTTAGCAGTACTTTTTCCAAATCTATGTAATATTCATTAAAAAACGTAGTTTTTCTTTTACAGCATGCAAACAAGTTTTATAGTAAATACGAGATTACATAGGATAGTACAGGTCCGCACGAGCTCAGTGACAAGTGGTAACTGTTTTTTTTTCTTAAGAGGGGGTGGCTTGGACGGCTACAACTTACAACTCTGTACCTGATTTGTTGCATATTTCAGTTTTATTTAAGGATTTCTCTCAAGAAAATACTGTTAAAATGGCAACCCAGTTCCGTATTTCAAACACACGGTAACTTCCTGGATTGAATTTTACTGTACTAAAGTGATTTAATTTTCGCTAGAGGTTTCAAGGTCAAGTCACCGTATCTCCCACTACTCACACAAACACCCGCCCTCAACTCCGTGAAGCTGCATAGATGTATTCGTTCGTAAGAGGACCGGCTTATCATGTGACTGTCACGTGAAGAGTTATGTTATAAGGAGTGGGGGGATTAACATCTGAGAATATCGGACCACTCATATGTCCTTGAAATCTCTGCTGAAATGAAATCACTACAATACCAGTACTTATTATTGAATTTACTGACTGTCTTTAACATTTCAAATCTTTAGTGATGCAATTGAAAATTGGGCGTGTAAAGAGACAATTGTTTCTCAGAAGTGTCTTATTCCAGGCTTCAGATTGTTTTACGTACCTAAATCAACGATATGGAATACAGGGTTTAACTCCCTTAAGGGATATTAGGGATTTTAAGGATTTCATTTAAATTGTCGCTTTCTTTATTGATACATATTATTCATTGAACTACATTCATTCATAGTGTTCTGCTCAAGAGCAGGTCTTTCACTGCAAACTCAGCATTCTCCACTCTTTCCTTGACTCAGCTTTCCTTTTTGTATCTCCATACAAACCATTTATTTTAATATTGTCCATCATCTGATGTCTTTTTCTGCCTCTAACTTTCTTTCCGTTGACCATTCCTTCTAGAGCATCCTTCAGCAGGCAGTTTCTTCTTAGCCAGTGGAAAATCCAATTTCTTTTCCTCTTCTTTGTGAGTTCCAGCATTGTTATTCTTTCACCCACTCTGTCTAGCACATCTTCATTTCTTACTTTGTCTGTCCATTTTATACGTTCCATTCTTCTCCATATCCACATCTCAAAAGCTTCCAGTCGCTTTTCCTCATTCCGTCGTAATGTCCACGTCTCCGCACCATATAATGCTACACTCCACACAAAGCACTTCACTAGCCTCTTTCTTATTTCTCTTGCCAAAGGTCCGCAGAAAATGCTTCTCTTCTTGTTGAAAGCTTATTTTGCCATTGCTCTCCTCTGCTTTACTTCTAGACCGCAGTTCATGTTACTATTGATAGTACAACCCAAGTATTTGAAGCTCTCCACTTGCTCAATGGCCTCATCTTTAATCTTCATGTTTATCTTCCTTTGTTTCTTTCCTATAATCATGGCCTTCGTCTTATTTATATTTATCTTCATCCCATAATCCTCGCACTTGTCATTCAGCTCCATCAGCATGTTCCTCAATGTCATTGCATCTTCTGCTAGCAAAGCCATATCATCAGCAAATCTTATGCACTTTATTCTTCTTCCTCCCATGTTTACGCCTCCCGTATTACTGAAGCAGTTCTTCATTAGGTCTTCCAGGTAGATGTTGAAAAGGGTAGGTGATAGAGGACATCCTTGCCTCACCCCTCTTCCAATTTCCCTTCCCTCTGACATCTTCTTCTCCTATCTTCACTTTTATTCGCTGTTTCATATAAAGACTACTTATGAGCCTCCTCTCCTTCCAGTTCACGCCAATTTTCTTCAAGATCTTCAGGAGTTTATTCCAATTTACTCTGTCAAAGGCCTTTTCCAGGTCAACAAATACTGCATAAACGTCTTTATCTTTTTCTACATATCTTTCTCCTATTGTTCGTATCAATCCAATTGCATCTCTTGTACCCTTTCCCTTCCTGAAGCCAAACTGTTCTTCTTCCAATTCGCTTTCCATCGTAGAACGTAAACGTCGATTTAGTGTTCGTAGGAGAATCTTTGCAGAGTGTGATATCAAGCTGATAGTCCTGAACTCCTTACATTTCTTTGCATTGTTTTTCTTCGGTATTGGTATTAACACTATCTCAGTCAATTCTTGGGGCCATTCACCTTCTTTATATATATTGTTGCATAAACGCAAAATTTCCTTCTTTCCTTCACCCAAGCATTTAACTAATTCAATGGGGATTCCATCTACCCCTATTGCTTTACCATTTTTCATTTCCCTAATTGCTAGTTCAACTTCTTCCTTCAGAATTGAAAATCCTTTTTCATCTTCTGATACGTCTTCTTCATTTTCTATATCCAAGTTAGCCGGACGATTTCTTGTCTCATATAGCTCTCCTACATATTTTTCCCATGTATTCATAATTCCCTGTTTGTCTGTTATTTCTTCATTATTTTATCCTCAATCAGCCACATAGTTTTCCTGCTCTTCTTTCCATAGTCCAAGCCTTTAACTTCCTGGTACATTAAATCATATTTTCCTTTCCTCTCCAGATTATCTAGTTCTTCACATTTCTGCTTCATCCATTCTTCCCTTGCCTTGTCAGTTTCTCTTCTAAGTTCGTTGTTTAATTTCCTGTAGTTTCTTTTGTCTTCTTCTGTATTGATATTTTTCCATTTTCTTCATTCTTCCATCTTCTCCAACATTTTTTCTGTGACCCAAGGTTTCTTAATATTCTTGCTCTCTTTGTATCCTATTGTTTCCTCTGCAGCTGTCTGTATAGAGATTTTCAAATGACTCCAGTGTTCCTTTGTATTGCCATATGAGATATCCATGATAGAGGCTTTCTCCTGAAAATTTTGTTGGAATTTTCTCCTTTCCTCTTCAGTTTTGAGTTTCTCCAAGTCAAACTTCTTTGTTGCCTGTCTTCCTCTTATCTTCTTCAGGCAAATATCTACTTCGCCTATTAGTAGGACATGGTCTGAATTGATATCTGCTCCTGGTAGGGTCTTCGCATTTTTCAAGCAATTTCGGAATCTTTCCTGTATCAGTATGTAGTCGATCTGGTATCGTTTGTTGTCCATAGGGCTTATCCATGTGTATCTTCTTCTTTTATGCTGTTGAAACATTGTATTTCCAATTATCATTGAATTCCTTTTACAGAAACTCACCAGTGATTCACCTCTCTCATTCCTTTTTCCTAATCCATATCTTCCAACTGTAATTGAACTACAATCTAATATATAAAAATCGATGTTTGTTTGTTTGTACTTTATGCTCGGCCATACCCTTCATCCGATTTTGATGGGTTTTTTTGCAACATGTTCAGGAGATTCACAGAACGAACATAGGTTATAACAGAGTTGTGATATTCAACCCCTTCACCCCTAAAAATCACCCTATGTAGTAAAAAAACGTTATATAAAGTCCCTTTTTTGACGATTAAATTGGCTTACGCTGCCTAAACCATAACAAATACACCAAAGTGATGTACACAGAATTGAATATCTCAAAAAGCTCTACAAAAAAGTTTCCGACAGCATATGTTTATCTCTTACGGATAACTCACTAGAACCATTTTTGTATGTAGATTCCTGTGCAAGCATAGCAGCACGTGGCGGGTATTCTTTTACGGATAACTCACAATAACGAGTTTTGTCTTTTAGCTCATTTATGCCAAGAAGATAAAGGTAAGTAGATTCCCGGGCAACACCAGGTAATCAGCACGGGGAATGTTAAAATAATTACGATGTACATTTATAATTAATGTTTAATTTTACTTATTCAACAAATCATAAGAAGTACATTAACTTTTTTCTTTCAGCTCATTTATGCCAAGAAGATCGGGATGAGTAGATTCCCGGGACAATGCCGGGTAAACATCACGGGGTACCTAAAAATAATTACGATATACATTTTCTCTTTTACTTATTTAACTAAACATAAAACACATTAATGTTTCGTATTTCAGCTAATTTATGCCAAGAAGATCGGGATAAGTAGATTCCCAGGCAACGCCGCGTAATCAGTACGGGGGTATCTAAAAAATATAAATTTATAATTATTTTTCCCTTTACTTATTCCACTGAACATAAAAACACATTAATTTTCATTTATTTAGGGGCAGCAGCGCATGCCGGGTATTAGCTAGTGTATATAATAAAAAGAAGATACTTCATGGTTTCATGGTCATTTTGAACTTCCGTAAGTAAAGGACAATGAAAAATGATGTGTTCATATTATATTCCGTCTTATAACAGGAAACTGAGTTAGTATTAGGAAGTATGTGGTTACAAAACACAGTGGGTATCAGTGTGCGAGGTGGCAACAACCAAGATGTCATCATTTCTACATTACTTAATCCTTTTCGTCATGTTGGTACGATTATCCAAAACTGCAATTGGACGTACAGGTATATATTTATTCTAATATACATATTCGTAGTAAATTATAGTGCCCCGTCCCTTAGCTGAATGGTTAAGGCAAGAGGTCTTAGTGCAAGAACAACGGAACTTGCGCTGGTTCGAATCTCCATGGTTAAGAAGTTTTTTCATGGCATTTTGGCCTGTATGACACCGCTACCCATCCCAGCATCATGAGGAATCTGGTAGCTACAATAAGTAGCAGCTCCATGTTTGCGAAAAGCAGCTATAACGGCTCGGGGACCCGACATGCTGACCACATATCACCCCCTATACTGGCAGGATGATCGTCTCTGTGATTAATACATGTAGAAATGAGGTCAGCAGCCTGTTACGACGCCATGGAGTCTGATTTAGTAAATTTATAGTGGAATAAACTTATGTTTGGACATTTGTCAACTTCAAAATGGAGTATAAACTACACTACTACTACTACAAATAACGTAACAGCCCAATGTTGGACCTTAAACTCTTCTTTGTTAGGAGTTACTAAACCAACGTTAATGTAGTTACATTCTTTCGCCTTCAGATCATGAAAAGTACGCGGCAAACATATCGACGTAATGAGACATCTAGCAGGCAACTAAGGTATCACTAGGATGATGAGGTCGGTGAATCTTGCTTAGAGACCCTCTTTATTCAGGCTTAAGGGTCTTTTACGATCCTGAAAATCTTCAGACTCGGAACCCACGGCTTAAAGTTCCCTCCCGGAGGACTTGCTTCTTGGATTTTTCTATCCTAAAAAAATCTATCGACCCCGGCCGGGTATGAAACCGCGACCCGCGCGACCAGAGGCAAGGAACATAACCACTAGCCCATCGCGGCCGATAAAATGGAGTATAAAGGAGGGGGGCAATGTTGTTCTTACATGGGATGACGGCGGTGATGGTGGAGACCACTAGTTCACCAGAGTTTGCAATTCACACCTGACTATTTAACTCATGCCCCTAATGGGAGTCAATGACCAATCACATTTCAATGAATTTTGATTTACAACCAATCACAGTCGTTTTTCACTTCGATTTTATCAAGTTAATTCTATCATATTGAAATCAAGCTCCTCCTTTTTTAACATTGTGAATAGGTCAGAGCATTATTTTGCAGTGACTGACTCTCTAAGAAATACGTTGAATATAACAATTTATATATTAAGATGTAGGAATCCTAGAATGCAAGTGATTGCCAGATTGCATACAGAGTGTACGAAAGTAAACAGATACTGCTTACCGGATATAATAGAAAAACTTTTGTAGCAATTGATTATACCACAAAAAACAGAAACCACTGTTTGCACTTTCTTAAACGTATTATTTCCCAGGTATTTACGTTCCAGGAAAATATAATTGACATATTTACATCATAGGACATCAGAAATTAATTTAAAAAACTATAATTTGGTTATAAATAGAGCTAGGAATTTTAGGTGCTGCACCTTAATTTTATTTTGCTACTACAATGCTCAAATTAGCTTGTCTTGCAAAGAAAACATTAAATAAATGCCCCTAAATGTGTTTTAGTTGTATCTTTTTGCACCTTTTTTTCAATGCTAGCACTTTTTTGCACCTTTTTATCAATGCAAGCACATTTTGCACCTTTTTAAAAAACACTTTTTTGTCTCTTAGCAGCATTGTATTCCCAAAATAATGTGTATATATATTCTTTTACATTTCTTCAAATACAGTTTCAAGGGTTGGTAACGATGTGTGGTATCGGTCCACATTACATTACTTCCACTTTAGTGCAGTCCCATTAAGCTATTCCTTTTAACTTAGTTCGCACCTTCTTGCAACCACAGTTATGCTAAAGCTAATTGTTTAAGCAAGGGAGGTTGTTGAGTGCTAAACAAATGTTGTCAGTTCAAAATAATATTTGACTTGTGCGGTCTGCTATTTTCCTGAGTGGACCAGTATACAGTATGCCAAAACCGAATGTGAAACTCCTACAAACTATGTGATTTTGTAAAACAGTTTAGTGTATATGGAATTCAGAGTGACAAATCTGTTATGTGGTGCATTCTTTGTGAGATTTCAATAACAATTGATGAAAAACACCAACATAATTGTGTTACGCAGCATATAGGTAGTGCAAAACACGAAAAAAATACTACAAAGCAGTAAATGTGTATTGCGACAAGTTTATTGGCGAGGCGCTGCCTTCTTCAAGTTTAATAAATAAAAAAGATTTTTTTTAATGATACAGTAAAGACATTTGTGGCATGTGGTATTCCTATTTCCAAACTTAACAACCCTATTATGAAAGCATATTTGGCAAAATATACTGGGAAGTCTGTCCCAGATGAAAATCATACCTTCAACCTCTGTATTGAAGAAAAATTAAACAGATCAGTCAAGTAGAATGTGAAAACAGTATATTTTACATTAGACGAAACAACTGATAGACAGTTGAGATATTGAAACTTTTTTTTAGATATGTTCTAAACATTTGAGTTGTTGAAATAATATCTGCTTTAACAGTTTTCTGGACTTGTGATTTCGATAACATAATGTTCTGGGACTTGTCTTACTCAGACTTTTTAATATATGACAACATGACTGAATTTTGTGTAGTGAGTTACTTGATGTAATTGGTTTTGTTACTTTTTAATGATAATTCACATGGAAAAATATTGCACCTTCTATTTTAAAAAAATTTGCACTTTTTTTGCAAACCTTTTTTTGCACATTTTCAAAACCAAAATTTGGACCTAAAATTCCTAGCTCTAGTTATAAACAGTTTGCATAAGTTACATTTTTATCTCCAACTAGGGTGCATTCTTACATATTGCGATTCTTTGGGCATAAATAATATGATCCTGGTTGGCAGTGAGAACAACTGAACAAGAAACGTTTCTCATTTGTTTTCAAACATCACAGTTTACAAATTAAATATTAAACAATTTAAAAAGAACTATATATAGTAATGATTTGTGGAATAATTTTATTCGTAAAATACTCCTAACAAATGTCACTCTTGATTCCCAAATTCTCTAGATAAATTTCACTCTCCTCACTTCGTGAGTCGTGGATTTATCGATAATTTGGAAATCACTCCATGGCATTACTTATGACTATTTTAACTACATTGTCTCAAAATATGGTCAATGACCAATCACGTTTCAAAGAATTCTGTTCTAACACCAATGACAGTCGTGTTTCACCTCGCTCTTTATCGATTTCTCTTATATCAACTCTTGCTTTTGTGAGAAGAAAACTCCTCCTTTTTTTGTAATATGCTGAACAGGTTAGACCATTATTTTCCTCAACAACTACATTGAATATAGCAAATAATGAATAGATTAAGTGATTTTAACTGAGAATGGTTTAGTTCAAAATATAAAATGATTAACCTATAATGTTGTTTATAATAGTGTGAGTGTGTTTCATTATTTCTCCACTAGAGTGCATTCTTACAATATTGCGATCCTATTTGGCAATAAAATAATATGATCGAGAGTTGCAGTGAATATACATAACCTCACATTTCTAAATTGTTTTCAACAATCGCCGTTTACATTAACTATATACATATTTTAAAACAACCGGTAACTACATTCAAATAATTATTTTTTAGTAAAGAGAATAATTTTATTCGTTAAATAGTCCTAACAAATGCGACTCCTGATTTCCAAATTCTCTACATAAATTCACTCCTCACTTCGTGAGTCGTGAATTTGTCGATAATTTGGAAATCACTCGTGGCATTACTTATGATAATATCTAGCCATGAATAGTAAAAATTTGCATAATCACTAAGAGTCAGAATTTTCGTACTTAAAAGGTAAGATTATAGCATGGCACAATGAGAAGTTAGATGTAGCCCTATGAATGTCTTTTGTATTGATTTCACATACAAAACAGGTGAATAGCATTATGAGAAGTAAGACTTCTGACTTTAATCTTTGTTTCACACATAAACAGTTGAATAATATATTGCAATCTTATTTTTTAGTACACAAAAATCCTGACTCTAATAATCACTAACAATTATAACGAACACATTCATTAATTAAATGCAAATTTATATTTACAATGTCGGTGTCTCGTGGTAATGTTCCTTGCCTCTAGTTTCGAGCGTCGCGGGTTCAAACCCGGCCGGGGTCGATGTATTTTTAGGATGGAAAAAATCCAAGAGACAGGTCTTCCGCGAGGTAATTTAAGGCGAATATTCAAGAACCAAGCTCTCTAGGCCACGTCATCTCCGTCTTCCGTAGCTGAGGGCGCCCATCTTTCAATTGTTCCCGGATTTTTTAAAAGAGTATATTGTTAGCACATTATGTTGATAGAGTGAGCCAGTTAGCCACTGTAGGTTCTACCTTCTGAATCCTTGGGGAATCCAATCTAAACGCCATTTTTGTGATTGTAACCATTCTCTCTCCTTAACATGAACCAACGCATTTCTTTTTCTAAAATTTGATTTCATTATAAATTTAATTTTGATTCGTTCTTCCACTAAGGTATTTATTTGTTATAATCTCTGGCTAACCATATAAACTCAAGATATTCGAAGCTTATGCCAGTTTAAAAAAATCCAATCCTGATTGATCCCACTAAGGAATTAAAATTCTTAAATATAGCCTATATAATGGTAAATATCTGAGTTAAAATTACACGTTATTATTTTTGTATTATGTATGAATTGGGTAAAATCGCATGA
>JASPKZ010005602.1:0-15173 GCA_030220185.1 Diploptera punctata | reverse complement strand
TTTCCAAAATTCGAAATTTTCGAAGTTTCAAAACTGCAAACATCCTACCTACGGTTGTCCGGATAATAATGCAAAAAAAAACAGGTCTAAATCTAAAATTTCAAAATTGAGTTTTCCAAGGTTATAGTCTTAGGGTTTTTGCAAAAAATGACAAAAGTTTCGTAATTTCGAAAATTGCAAAAAATCTGACTAGAGATTGTGTCCGGGATTTATAATGCAAAATATACGGTCTACATCCAACATTTCAAAATTGAGTATTCCAAGGTTCTGGTCTTGGTGGTTTTCCAAAAAATGTCAAAATTGAAGGAATTTCAAAAACTGGAAAACTCTTATCTAGAGGGTTGCGTCCGGGATTTATAATTCTAAAAATCCGGTTAAATCTAAAATTTCAAAATTGAGATTTCCAAGATTATAGGCTTGGTGTTTTTCCTAATAATGTCAAAATTTTCTAAATTTCAAAAATCCTATCTAGAGGGTGTGTCCGGCAATTATAATGCATAAAATCCGATCTAAATCCATTATTTCAAAATTCAGTTTTCCCAGGTTACAGTCATGGTGTTTTTTCCAAAAAAATGTCAAAATTTTCGGAATTTCAAAACTGCAAAAATCCTATCTAGAGGTTGTTTCCGGGATTTATAATGCAAAGAATCCGGTCTAAATCCAAAATTTCAAAATTGAGTTTTCCTAGGTTATAGTCTTCGTGTTTTTCCAAAAAAATATCAAAATTTTCGAAATTTAAAAAACTGCAAATCCTGTCTAGAGGGTGTGTCCGGGATTTGTAATGCAAAGAATTCGGTCTAAATCCACAATTTCAAAAAAATGTTTTTTAAAAGGTTATAGTCTTGGTGTTTTTCCAAAAAAAGTCAAAATAATCTAAATTTCAAAAACTAAAAATATCCTATCTTAAGGCTGTATCCGGGATTTATAATGCAAAAAATCCGGTCAAAATCCAAAATTTCAAAATTCAGTTTTCCAAGGTTATAGTCTTGGTGTTTTTAAAAAAATGTCAATATTTTCGGAATTTCAAAAACTGCAAATATCCTACCTAGAGGGTGTGTCAGGGATTTATAATGCAAAGAATCCGGTCTAAATCCAAAATTTCAAAAATTTGTTTTCCTAGATTATAGTCTTGGTGTTTATCAAATATCAAAATATTCGAAATTTCAAAAACTGCAAAAATCCTATTAAAAGTGTGAGTTGGGATTTATAATGCAAAGAATCCAGTCTGAATCCAAAATCTCAACACTCTTGGTGTTTTTCCAAAAAAATGTCAAAATTTTCGAAATTTCAAAAACTACAAATGTCCTATCTAGAGGTGGTGTCCGGGATTTATAATGCATTAAATACAGACTAAATCAAAAATTTCAAAATTGAGTATTCCAAGGTTCTGATTTTGGTGGTTTTCCAAAAAATGTCAAAATAGAAGGAATTTCAAAAACTGCAAATATCCTATCTTTACGCTGTGTCCGGGATTTATAATGCAAAAAATTCGGCCAAAATCCTAAATTTCAAAATTGTGTTTTTCAAGGTGTTTTTCAAAAAATGTCAAAATTTTCGGAATTTGAAAACTGCAAAAATCCTATCTAGAGGTTGTTTCCGGGATTTATAATGCAAAAAACCGGACTAAATCAAAAATTTCAAAATTGAGTATTCCAAGGTTCTAGTTTTGGTTGTTTTCCAAAAAATGTCAAAATTGAAGGAACTGCAAAAACTGCAAAAATCCTATCTAGAGGGTTATGTCCGGGATTTATAATTCTAAAAAACCGGTCTAAATCCAAAATTTCAAAATTGAGATTTCCAAGGGTATAGTCTTGGTATTTTCCAAAAAATGTCAAAATTTTAGAAATCTCAAAAACTGCAAAAAATCCTATCTAGAGGGTGTGTCCGAGATTTGTAATGCAAAGAATCCAGTCTAAATCCAAAGTTTGAAAAATTTGTTTTCCTAGGTTATAGTCTTGGTGTTTTTCCAAAAAATATCAAAATTTTCGAAATTTAAAAAACTGCAAATCCTGTCTAGAGGGTGTGTCCGGGATTTGTAATGCAAAGAATTCGGTCTAAATCCACAATTTCAAAAAATTGTTTTTAAAAGGTTATAGTCTTGGTGTTTTTCCAAAAAACGTCAGAATAATCTAAATTTCAAAAACTAAAAATATCCTATCTTAAGGCTGTATCCGGGATTTATAATGCAAAAAATCCGGTCAAAATCCAAAATTTCAAAATTCAGTTTTCCAAGGTTATAGTCTTGGTGTTTTTAAGAAAATGTCAATATTTTCGAAATTTCAAAAACTGCAAATATCCTACCTAGAAGGTGTGTCAGGGATTTATAATGCAAAGAATCCGGTCTAAATCCAAAATTTCAAAAATTTGTTTTCCTAGATTATAGTCTTGGTGTTTTTAAAAAATGTCAAAATATTCGAAATTTCAAAAACTGCAAAATCCTATCTAGAGTGTGTGTCGGGATTTATAATGCAAAGAATCCAGTCTAATTCCAAAATCTCAAAAATATGTGCTCCAAGGTTAGAGTGTTGGCGATTTTCCAAAAAATGTCAAAATCTTCGAAATTTCAAAAACTGCAAAAATCCAATCTAGAGGGCGTGTCCGGAATTTATAAAGCAAAAAATCCGATCTAAATCGAAATTCCAAAAATTTGTTTTCCGAGGTTATACTCTTGGTGTTTTTCCAAAAAATGTCAAAATTTTTGAAATTTCAAAAACTACAAATGTCCTATCTAGAGGTTTTGTCCGGGATTTATAATGCATAAAATACAGTCTAAATCAAACATTTCAAAATTGAGTATTCCAAGATTCTAGTTTTGGCGATTTTCCAAAAAATGTCAAAATTGAAGGAATTTCAAAAACTGCAAATATCCTATCTTTACGCTGTTTCCGGGATTTATAATGCAAAAACTCCGGCCAAAATCAAAAATTTCAATTTGAGTTTTACAACGTGTTTTTCCAAAAATTGTCAAAATTTTCGGAATTTCAAAACTGCAAAATTCCTATCTAGAGGTTGTTTCCGGGATTTATAATGCAAAAAACCGGTCTAAATCCAAAATTGCAAAATTGAGTATTCCAAGGTTCTAGCCTTGGTGGTTTTCCAAAAAATGTCAAAAATGAAGGAATTGCAAAAACTGCAAAAATCCTATCTAGAGGGTTGTGTCCGGGATTTATAATTCTAAAAATCCGGTCTAAATCCAAAATTTCAAAATTGAGTTTTCCAAGGTTATTGTCTTGGTATTTTCCAAAAAATGTCAAAATATTAGAAATCTCAAAAACTGCAAAAATCCTATCTAGAGGGTGTGTCCGGGATTTGTAATGCAAAGAATCCAGTCTAAATCCAAAATTTCAAAAAATTGTTTTCCTAGGTTGTAGTCTTGGTGTTTTTCCAAAAAATGTCGAAATTTTCGAAATTTCAAAAACTGCAAACATCCTACCTACAGGGGGTTTCCGGGATTTATAATGCAAAAAATCAGGTCTAAATCTAAAATTTCAAAATTGAGTTTTCGAAGGTTATATAGTCTTGGTGTTTTTCCAAAAAATGTCAAAATTTTCGAAATTTCAAAAACTGCAAAAATCCTATCTAGACGGTGTGTCCGGGATTTGTAATGCAAAGAATCCGGTCTAAATCTAAAATTTCAAAAATTTGTTTTCATAGGTTATAGTTTTGGTGTTTTTCCAAAAAATGTCAAAATTTCCGAAATCTCAAAAACTGCAAAAATCCTATCTAGAGGGTGTGTCCGGGATTTTATAATGCAAAAAATCCGGTCTAAATCCAAAATTTTAAAATTGAGTTTTCGAAGGTTATAGTCTTGGTGTTTTTCCAAAAAATGTCAAAACTTTCGGAATTTCTAAAACTGCAAAAATCCTATCTAGACGGTGAGTCCGGGATTTGTAATGAAAAGAATCCAGTCTAAATCTAAAATTTCAAAAATTTGTTTTCCTAGGTTATAGTTTTGGTGTTTTTCCAAAAAATGTCAAAATTTCCGAAATCTCAAAAACTGCAAAAATCCTATCTAGAGGGTGTGTCCGTGATTTTACAATGCAAAAAACCCCGTCTAAATCCAAAATTTTAAAATTGAGTTTTCGAAGGTTATAGTCTTGGTGTTTTTCCAAAAAATGTCAAAATTTTCGGAATTTCAAAAACTGCAAAAATCTTATCTGCAGGGTGTGTCCGGGATTTGTAATGCAAAAAAACCGGTGTAAATATAACATTTCAAAATTGAGTTTTCCAAGGTTATAGACATGGTGTTTTTCCAAAAAATTACAAAATTTTCGAAATTTCGAAAACAGCCAAAATCCTATCTAGAGGTTGTGTCCGGGATTTATAATGCAAAATATACGGTCTAAATCCAAAATTTCAAAATTGAGTATTCCAAGGTTCTGGTCTTGGTGGTTTTCCAAAAAATGTCAAAATTCAAGGAATTTCAAAAACTGGAAAACTCTTACCTAGAGGGTTGCGTCCGGGATTTATAATTCTAAAAATCCGGCGTTCTTTTTAAACGACTCACTCTCGAATTACCCATCACTACATATTAATGCTCAAAGCATTCTGTCTCACATTCATGAAATTCGACATTTATTTTCCGAGATCTCTCTGCATGCGATCTTAATATCTGAATCCTGGCTTAAACCTTCCCTTCACTCCTCACTTGTTGATATTGACGGGTACACCCTCTGTCGCAATGATAGACTAGGAAAAAGAGGTTCGATGTATATCAAATCGAACTTAGAGCCCAAAGTCATTCTTCACTCTTCCCCTGATTACAATGCACGACCAGAATTCCTCTTCATTGAAATTTCAGCTAGTTTACAGAGATGTCTCCTGTGCGTGGTGTACAAACCTCCGAAAGTAGAGTATCTTAGTGACATAGAAACACCTTTATTAAGTTTACTGCCGCATTATCAGCATGTTATAGTAATGGGCGACTTTAACTCTAACTTACTTTCTTCCTCATCATCATCATCAGAACTACTGGCATTATTTCACGCATGCAATATGCATGTCTTGCCTTTACAACCAACCCATCACACATCGACGACTGATACATTAATAGACATCATAGCCACGACAAATTCACAGAAAATTATAAACTACGGACAAATATCTGCCCCCGGCATATCAGCCCATGACGTCATATATATCGAATACTCTCTCCAGTGTCCTAGGACTCGTCCTAAATTATTGACGTACCGAAATTTAAAAAATATTAACCAGCAAGCTCTAATTGCAGACGCTATCGAGATGCCGTGGCATGATATTTGGACCCTACGCACAATTGACGAAAAATTGCTTAAATTTAACAATATGATATTAGAACTTTACGACAAACATGCCCCCTTGAAGACTAGACGAATTACTAAATCCCCAGCTCCCTGGATGTCCCACGAAATTCGACTACTAATGGCTGAGAGGGATGCTGCTTTTCGAAAATATAGATGGGACAAAAGTGACGCTAACTTAAGACAATATAAGACATTAAGAAACAAAACGAATCAAAACATTAGGAACGCTAAGTTGCGGTATGCTCATAGTCTCATTGATCCAAACACAAATGCAAGTGATATGTGGAAACGTATTAGATCAATGGGTCTACGGCAGCCGACAACCAAAGGAGAGAGCATTAACATATCACTGGACGATCTAAACCAACATTTCACATCGTATGCCACACTTAACATAAACACTACGACCAAACAACAAACTATAGATGAGCTCCTATCCACACCTACTCCTTCCCGAGAAAAATTCTTCTTTTCCTATATAATGCCAATCGACGTTAAACTATCCCTGGACCGCATTAGAACTAAGACACAAGGTATAGACAATATAAGTATCGACTTTTTAAAGAAAATACTCCATGTCATACTCCCAACTGTAACCCATATATTTAATGCCTCAATCATGACCTCAACTTACCCCGAACTCTGGAAAAAAGCTATAGTCAGACCAATCCCTAAAATTAAATTACCTGTAACACCAAACGACTTTAGACCAATCAGCATCCTCCCAGTCCTATCTAAGGCCTTGGAGCGCATTGTTCATGGACAATTAACTGATTACCTTAACACTCATAACATACTCGACCCACACCAATCAGGTTTTAGGACAGGCCATAGTACGGCAACCGCACTTCTTAAAGTTACCGAAGATGCGCGTGAAGCAATGGACAGTGGCCACATGACAATATTTACACTCTTGGACTTCAGTAAAGCTTTCGACACTGTTGACACTGACATATTAATAGCAAAATTACGCACTCTGAATCTTTCGGACAATGCTGTTAACTGGCTTGGATCCTATCTTCATGATCGCCAGCAATGTGTATCCAATGCAGAACTTTCCTCATCCTGGCTATCACTGAAGGGTGGCGTCCAACAAGGTTCAGTGTTAGGACCACTTCTGTTCTCTATCTATATTAACGATATATCCACTAGACTTACCTATTGTCGACATCACCTATACGCTGACGATTTGCAAATTTACATTCACTCCCATCCTGACGATGTACATGACACACTAGACAAATTAAATAGTGACCTAGACTCAATTTCCCAATGGTCGAAGAAACATGGACTTAATCTAAATGCTGACAAGACACAGTGCATAATTATAGGACATCGGCGAATCCAAAGCATTATAAATTACGAAAATATCCCTACCATTCTCCTAAATGACAAAAACATCCCCTACAGCTCAGTAGTAAAAAATCTGGGTATTTACATGGACCAACACCTAGACTGGAAAATCCAGGTGAATAATACCTGAAAGAAAGTGTTCTCAATTCTTCACTCCCTAAATAGTTTTAAAAACTTCCTTCCTACAAAATTAAAACAAATACTTGTACAGACTCTTATAATGCCACACTTCGACTACTGCGACATATTACTGACTAATCTGACAACTGATCTATCTGACAGACTACAGCGTGCTCATAATGCGTGCATTCGATTTATATTCAATCTCCGTCGTTATGACCACGTGTCTCCTTCATTTCAGGCCTTATCATGGCTACGCCTAAATGACAGAAGAACTTTACATTCACATACCTTACTATTCCAAATTCTGCACACATATTTACCAAGTTATTTAACAACACGTTTTCAAAATTTATCGGCTCATCACAATTTAGGAACAAGATCACAAGACTCTTCTTTACTTTTGATACCACAACACAGGACCTGTCTATACTCTGAATCTTACACAATATCTATGACTAGAGCATGGAACTCACTTCCCAGTCATGTCAGGGACTGTCAATCGCTATCATTATTTAAATCCAAATTAACTGATATCTTAAGTTCGACACAATGAAAACATTAACTGCATAACAACTATATAGAGCATTCCATTAATAATCATCTAGGAAGCTACTTACTTTATTTTATATCATTTTAATTTTATTATATTCTATGTTTTTGTTAGTATTAGCTAGTATTAGATCACATCATCATTGTATTTTGTTTAGTCTGTATTTTAATAATATTTAAAATTGTAATATGTATGTAATTTTTGTATAATTTTACTATTCGCTGGTTGAGTGGAAGAGAAGGCCTTATGGCCTTAACTCTGCCAGCTAAAATAAAGCATTATTATTATTATTATTATTATTATTATTATTATTATTATTATTATTATTATTATTATTATTATTATTATTATTATTATCACGAGTTGCGACAACTGGTGACCAGGATGGCGGTACACGGTTTCCACCACAGAATATGCACCAAGAAGACATATCACGTACCAGAAGACACATGTGTATGCGAGATGTGCAAGGAAAGATGTGACCGATACCACATCACAGTGTGTAAAAACAGAAAGAAATCCATAAGTGAATATGCACGGGACAAATAAAATAAAACAATACACAATGTGTGAACATTCTCATTATTATTAAATAGAGGTGTGTCCGGGGTTTATAATGCAAAAATCTGGTCTAAATCCAAAATTTCAAATTTGAGTTTTCCGAGGCTATAGTCTTGGTGTTTCGAAAAAATGTAAAAAAATTTCAAAATTTCAAAAACTACATAAATATTATCTAGAGGGTGTGTCCGGATTTAGAATGCAAAAAATCGGGTCTAAATCCAAAATTTCAAATTTGAGTTTTCCAAGGCTATAGTCTCGGATAATTTGCCCAACAAGCCAAAATTTTCAGAATTTCAAAAAACTTAAAAAATATTATCTACAGGGTGTGTTCGGGATTTATATTACAAATAATCCGATCTAAATCCAAAATTTCAAATTTGAGTTTTCCAAGGCTATAGTCTTGGTATTTTCCAAAAAAGTCAAAATTTTCAAAATCTAATAACCTTACAAAATGCTATCTAGAGGGTGCGTCCGAGATTTATAATGCAAAACTTAGGTCTAAATCCAAAATTTCAAATTTGAGATTTCCTAAGCTACAGTCTCGGTGTTTTTTAAATAAATGTCAAAATTTAAAAAAACTATGAAAATTCTATCTAGAGGGTGTGTCCGGGATTAACAATGCCAAAAATCATGTTAAATCTAAAATTTCAAATTTGAGATTTCCATGGCAATAATCTTGGTGTTTAAAAAAAAGTCAACATCTTCAAAATTTCAAAAACTACAAAAATACTATCTAGAGGTTGTGTCTGAGATTTATAATGCAAAAAAATTAGGTCTAAATCCAAATTTTCAAAATTTAGTTCTCCAAGTCTATAGTCTGGGCGTTTTTAAAAAAAAAAAATGTCAAAATTTTCACAAACTACAACAATACTATCTAGAGGGTGTGTACGTGATTTATAATGCAAAAAATTCGGTGTAAATCTAAAATTTCATATTTGAGTTTTCCTGTATTTAAAAAAAATATCAAAATTTTCAAATTTTCAAAATAACTTCAAAGATACTATCTACACGTTGTGATCGGGATTAATAATATAAATAATCCGGTCTAAATCGCAAATTTCAAATTTGAGTTTTCCAGAGGCGATAATCTTGGTGTTTTTTTTAAAGGCTAAATTTTCAAAATTTCAAAACTTACCAATATGCTAAATAGAGGGTGTGTCCGGGGTTTATAATGCAAAAATCTGGTCTAAATCCAAAATTTTTAATTTGAGTTTTCCGAGGCTATAGTCTTGGTGATTTTCAAAATTATGTCAAAATTTTTAAAATTTCAAAAAGTACAAAAATACTATCTGGAGAGTGTGTCCGGGATTTGTAATGCAAAAAATCTGGTCTAAATCAAAATTTTCAAAATTGAGTTTTTCAAGGCTGTGGTCTTGGTGTCTTTAAAAAAATGACTAAATTTTAAAATTTCAAAATCTACAAAAATACTATCTATAGGGTGTACCCGTGATTTATAATGTTTATAATCCGGTCTAAATCCAAAATGTCAGATTTGAAATTTCCAATGCTATAGTCTTGCTGTTTAAAAAAAATGTGAACACATTCAAAATTTCAAAAACTACAAATATTCTATCTGGAAGGAGTGTCCGCGATTTATAATGCAAGAAATCCGGTGTAAATATAGATTTTCAAATTAGAGCTATCCAAGGCGATAGTCTTGGTGTTTTTAAAAAAAAATGTCAAAATTTTACAAAATTTAAAAACTACAAAAATACTAACAGGAGGGTGTGTCCGGAATTTATAATGCAAGAAATCCGGCCTAAATACAAAATTTTCAATTTTACTTATCTTTGTGTTTTTCAAAAAAAGTAAAAATATTCAAAATTTCAAAACTTACCAAAATACTATCTCGAGGCTGTGTCCGGGATTCATAACGCAAAAAAATCCGGTCTAATTAAACATTTGTAATTTGAGATTTCCAAGGCTACATTATTGATGTTTTTTAAATAAATATCAACATTTTAAAATTAAAAAAAAACTACGTAAATTCTATCTAGAGGCTGTGTCGGGGATTTACAATGCAAAAAATCCGGTCTAAATCCAAATTTTCAAATTTGAGATTTCCGTGGCAATAGTCTTGGTGTTTTAAAAAAATGTTAACATCTTCGAAATTTTAAAAATACAAAATTACTACCTAGAAGGCGCGTCTGGGATTTATAATGCAAAATACCCGTTCTAAATCCAAATTTTTAAAATTGAATTTTCCAAGTTCTTGGTGTTTTTAAAAAAATGTCAAAAGTTTTCAAAATTTCAAAAACTACAAAAATACTATCTAGAAGGTCTTTACGTGATTTCTAATGCAAAAAATTGTGCTACACAGAACGGAAGGAAACACTAAAAGCACTAAACAAAGCAAAGGAATCCAAAAATCAAGTAGACCTGGAACGATACGCCCAGAAAAGAAAACAGTACAAAAACATAATAAAATACAAGAAAACCCATTACATAGAAATGAAAGCCCAACAGCTAGCCGAAGAAGCAGAAAAGGACCCTTTCCTGGTCTTAAGGAGGAAACCCAGAGGAGTGATGAAATAAATACCGATAGATGATTGGGAAAACCAATTCACAAAAATACTGAATGAAGGAAACAGAACAGAAGCCTACGAAGCCAATACTACCAGGAACCCAAGAACCCTGAATCTGGAAATGGAAATCACAGAGGATGAAATAAACAAATGCGTGAAAGAAGCAAAAATAAAAAAGCCACAGGACCGGATCAAGTAGCATACGAACACCTAAAGGCATCAGCTGACGTGCTAATATCAATATGGAAAGAACTGTTTAACAAATGCCTAGAGACGAGAACCATACCAGAACAATGGAGAAGGGCTACCCTGAAAATGCTGTATAAAGGTAAAGGAAACACGGAAGACATGAACTCATACAGAGGCGTTGTATTAGAGAACACCCTGTTCAAAATCTTTATGAAGATACTTACAAACAGATTGATGGACATCACAAAATTAAACATCCCAGATAACCAATTCGGATTTAGGAAAGGAAAATCCACTATGCAAGCAGCATCCGCATTATTATATGAGATAGAAGCAGCTCTCAACAGACCGAAAGGGAAATACTACGTGGTCTTCATAGATTATGAAAAAGCGTTCGATTACATAAACAGAACAAAACTACTCACGAAGATGAGGGACATGATTGGAAACGAGCACCCCATTGTTGGAATAGTACACGACATAATGAGGCGAAACTGGTTACAAATAACAGATGAGGTTGCGGCATCAGACGAGGTTATGCAAACTAATGGGATACTACAAGGAGACCCCATCAGCCCGCTACTATTTAACATAATGACGGCTGACATTGGGAAAGCAACAAACGGGACCACGTTGGTAATGTATGCAGACGACATGGCCATTGGAGCACGAAACAAAGAAGAATTGCATAAAGGCATAGATGGGATACAACGATGGGCTATGGAAAATGAGTTCAAGATAAACAGCAACAAGACCGTACAAATGGTTTTCAAGAAAGGAGGAAGAACAGCGGCAAGTGATAATCTAAAACTAGGAGAAGAACCGATAAGAATGGTCAACAAATTCAGATATTTAGGCATAACACTGCAGCCAACAACAAAGTCTTTCAGCGCACATGTGCAGGAGAGAGCAGCAGCAGCTATAAGAGCTATGTGCAGTATCAAAGACATCACATCGTTAAAATTACTCACAGCCATGAAATTATTCGCATCAGTGATCACCCCGATCGTCACCTACGGGATAGAACTGATATGGGAGAAACTATCGACCAGCGATTTGGAGAGGTTAGAAAAAGTAAAACCAAGATTCATCAAAAAGGCACTAGGTGCAAGCAAATACACACCAAATAGAATGGCCTATATGCTAGCCAGAGAAACATTCTTCCTAGAGGACCTGAGGCAAAGGATACTACTGCCGGCAACGGAGCCATACAAGAAAGTCATCGAAAAAAAGAAACAGAGCGAAAAAGAGATCGACGAAGATTTCTACGCCTCAGATGCCATGGTAAACAGAGATTGGACTGGAAGTAACCAACCACAAAGGCACAGAATC
This sequence comes from Diploptera punctata, assembly GCA_030220185.1. NCBI lineage: Eukaryota > Metazoa > Arthropoda > Insecta > Blattodea > Blaberidae > Diploptera > Diploptera punctata. The sequence continues at coordinate 3,258 of JASPKZ010005602.1, read as the reverse complement.
ATAGGTTTAGCAACACACGGATATCATCACAAAATGTGCAAAAATACAAAATTCCACCAACCGAGTGATTCGTGTGAATGCAAGATATGCGACCAAAAGTGTGAGCGATACCATTACAAACAATGCAGAATATGGACAGGATCACTGAACGAACTCATAAAAGACAAATCATAAACTTATAACTTAATGCTCTTTCGAGTGCCTCTTACCAACTTATTAATGCAAAAAATCCGGTCTAAATGCAAAATTTCGATTTTGAGTTCTCCAAGTCCATAGTCTTGGTGCTTTAAAAAATGTCAAAATATTCAAAAATTCAAAAACTACAAAAATACTACCTACAGGATATGTCCGGGATTAATAATGCAAAAAAAGTGTCGAAATCCGAAATTTCAAATTTTAGTTTTCAAGGCTGTAGTCTTGGTGTTTTTCAAAGTTATGTCAAAATTTTCAAAATTTCAAAAAAGCTTCAAAAATGCTATCTAGAGGGTGTGATGGGGATTTACAATACAAGTAATCCGTTCTAAATCGAAAATTTCAAATTTGGATTTTCCAAATCGATAGTCTTGGTCTTTTTCCACAAAATGTCAAAATTTTCGATATTTCAAAAACTACAAAAATCCTATCTAGAGGGTGTGTCCGGGATTTATAATGCAAAAACTCCGCTCCAAATCGAAATTTCAAAAGTTTGTTTTCCAAGATTATAGTCTTGGTGGTTTTCAAAAAATGTCATAATTTTCAAAATTTCAAAAACTTCAAAAATCCTATCTAGAGGGTGTGTCCGGCAATTATAATGCAAAAAATCCGGTCTAAATCCATTATTTCAAAATTCAGTTTTCCCAGGTTATAGTCTTGGTGTTTTTCCAAAAAATGTCAAAATTTTCAAAATTTCAACTAGAGGTTATGTCAGGGATTTATAATTTAAAAAATCCGGTCTAAATCCATTATTTCAGAATTGAGTTTTCGAAGGTTATAGTTTTGGTCTTTTTCCATAAATTGTCAAAATTTTCGATATTTCAAAAACTACAAAAATCCTATCTAGAGGGTGTGTCCGGGATTTATAATGCAAAAACTCCGCTCCAAATCGAAATTTCAAAAGTTTGTTTTCCAAGATTATAGTCTTGGTGGTTTTCAAAAAAATGTCATAATTTTCAAAATTTCAAAAAGTACAAAAATACTATCTGGAGAGTGTGTCCGGGATTTGTAATGCAAAAAATCTGGTCTAAATCAAAATTTTCTCAATTGAGTTTTTCAAGGCTGTGGTCTTGGTGTCTTTAAAAAAATGACTAAATTTTAAAATTTCAAAATCTACAAAAATACTATCTATAGGGTGTACCCGTGATTTATAATGTTTATAATCCGGTCTAAATCCAAAATGTCAGATTTGAAATTTCCAATGCTATAGTCTTGCTGTTTAAAAAAAATGTGAACACATTCAAAATTTCAAAAACTACAAATATTCTATCTGGAAGGAGTGTCCGCGATTTATAATGCAAGAAATCCGGTGTAAATATAGATTTTCTTGGTGTTTTTAAAAAAAATGTCAAAATTTTACAAAATTTAAAAACTACAAAAATACTAACAGGAGGGTGTGTCCGGAATTTATAATGCAAGAAATCCGGCCTAAATACAAAATTTTCAATTTTACTTATCTTTGTGTTTTTCAAAAAAAGTAAAAATATTCAAAATTTCAAAACTTACCAAAATACTATCTCGAGGCTGTGTCCGGGATTCATAACGCAAAAAAATCCGGTCTAATTAAACATTTGTAATTTGAGATTTCCAAGGCTACATTATTGATGTTTTTTAAGTAAATATCAACATTTTAAAATTAAAAAAAAACTACGTAAATTCTATCTAGAGGCTGTGTCGGGGATTTACAATGCAAAAAATCCGGTCTAAATCCAAATTTTCAAATTTGAGATTTCCGTGGCAATAGTCTTGGTGTTTTAAAAAAATGTTAACATCTTCGAAATTTTAAAAATACAAAATTACTACCTAGAAGGCGCGTCTGGGATTTATAATGCAAAAAACCCGTTCTAAATCCAAATTTTTAAAATTGAATTTTCCAAGTTCTTGGTGTTTTTAAAAAAATGTCAAAAGTTTTCAAAATTTCAAAAACTACAAAAATACTATCTAGAAGGTCTTTACGTGATTTCTAATGCAAAAAATCCGGTCTAAATGCAAAATTTCGATTTTGAGTTCTCCAAGTCCATAGTCTTGGTGCTTTAAAAAATGTCAAAATATTCAAAAATTCAAAAACTACAAAAATACTACCTACAGGATATGTCCGGGATTAATAATGCAAAAAAAGTGTCGAAATCCGAAATTTCAAATTTTAGTTTTCAAGGCTGTAGTCTTGGTGTTTTTCAAAGTTATGTCAAAATTTTCAAAATTTCAAAAAAGTTTCAAAAATGCTATCTAGAGGGTGTGATGGGGATTTACAATACAAGTAATCCGTTCTAAATCGAAAATTTCAAATTTGGATTTTCCAAATCGATAGTCTTGGTGTTTATATAGAAAGACTAAATTTCCAAAATTTCAAAACTCAAGAAAATACTATCTAGAGGAAGTGTCCGTTATTTATAGTGCAAAAACTCCGGTTTGAATCCAAAATTACAAATTTGAGATTTCCGAGGCTATAGTCTTAGTGTTTTTAAAAAATGTTAAAATTTTCAAAATTTCAAAAAGGACAAAAATACTAACTGGAGTGTGTATCCAGAATGTATAATGCAAGAGATTCGGCCTAAATCCGAAATATCAATTTTATTTTTCCAAAGCTGCAGCCTTGGTGTTTTTTCAAATAATGTCAAAATTTTCGAAATTTCAAAAACTGCAAACATCCTATCTACAGGTGTGTCCGGAATTTATAATGCAAAAAATCAGGTCTACATCTAAAATTTCAAAATTGAGTTTTCCAAGGTGTTGGTGTTTTTAAAAAATGTCAAAATTTTCGATATTTCAAAAACTGCAAAAATCCTACGAGAGGGTGTGTCCGGGATTTATAATGCAAAAAATCCTGTCTAAACCGAAATTTCAAAAATTTGTTTTCCAAGATTATAGTCTGGGTGTTTTCTTTTTAAATGTCAAAATTCTCGAAATTTCAAAAACTTCAAAAATCCTATCTAGCGGCTGTGTTCTGCAATTATAATGCAAAAAATCCGGTCTAAATCCATTATTTCAGAATTGAGTTTTCCCAGGTTATAGTCTTGGTGTTTTTTTTTTTCCAAAAATGTCAAAATTTCAAAATTTCAAAAACTG
>JASPKZ010005601.1:50000-52565 GCA_030220185.1 Diploptera punctata | reverse complement strand
TTTAGTATTTACCTTATAAAGGAAGAGCTGTGCTTTCTTCATTCCAAAAATTTACTGTTACAAACTAGATTTATATATGTCTAAAATTTGTATTTTATTAAATTCAAATCAAAACTGACTGTTTCAATTTTCACATACAGTGGCGTTGCTCCGCAACGTAAGTTGCACTTACGTCAAAATATTTGATATTTCCTTTGCTAAATAAACCCATTTCGTAGAATGGTGTTACGAAGTTAATTTTTTTTTAATCTTGCGACGCTCAAATATTATATACATACATCTATATATATATATATATATATTATAATTAAATTTTGGCTTTGAGCAATGCAAGCTTAAAATGACATGGTAAGAAATATAAATGCGCGGATGGGACTTGAACCCGTACCCCTGGATTTATATACCACTAGTAATATTGAGAATATTTAAATGAATGTTCGTACTAGACTTGCTCGCTGGCATAATCGGTAGCGCATTAGGATTATATATATATATATATATATATTATAATTATTAAATTTTTGACATTGAGCAATGCAAGTTTAAATGACATGATAAGAAAAATAAATGCTCTGACGGGACTTGAACCGGACCTCTGGATTTATATCCCACCACATCTAGACATAACGAGAATATATTATTATAGGCGAAATGAATGTTTGTACTAGACTTGCTCGCTTGCATAATCGGTAGCGCAATGGGATATATTATTATTATTATTATTATTATTATTATTATTATTATTATTATTATTATTATTAAATTTTTGATATGAGCAATGCAAGCTTAAAATTACATGATAAGAAAAATAAATGCTAGGACGGGACTGGATCCCGGAGCTCTGGATTCATATCCCACTACATCTAGTAGGCCTAATAATGGAATATATTTTTATAAGACAAAAGAATGTACTAGACATGCTCGGTTGCGTAATCCACATATATATATAGATAATTACAAGGGGGAATTATATAAATTTTTAATTCAAAATTAGGCTTGTAATTTAGAATAATATGAAGTCATATCTAAAAAAATATAATATTTTTAATAATATTTGTATTTTTTAAAATTCAAATCAGAACTGACTTTTCAGTTTTCACATACAGTGGCGTTGCTCCGCAACATAACTTTGTTACGTCAACATATTTGATATTTCCGTTGCTAAATGAACCCATTTCATAGAATGGTGTGACGAAGTTAATATTTTTTATAAATCTTGCGAGGCGCAAATATTATACACATACATATCCATCCATCCATAGTAATTCTGCCCGAAGGCAGGTCCTTCACTGCAATCATAGCATTTTCATGCTATGCTTGCAGTTTTACTAGGGAATTATGTAGGTGTGGTAGCTTCCCGTGCTTTCCACACCTGTGAAGGATGATGATGATGATAATGATAATGGTAAGGATGATAAGGATGATGGCCATATGATTTCAGGGACCGTTTGGGCCTTAAAGTTTTCCTGACATTTGTCTTACAGGTGAGGAAAAACCCCGATAAAAACCTCACCAAGAAAAACTGCCCCGACCGGGGATCGAACCCGGGCCCGCTGCGTGACAAGGCAGCACGCTACCTCGACACCACAGTGGTGGACCACACACACATATATATATTACAATTAAATATTTGATTTTGAGCTAAGCAAGCTTAAAATGACATGATGAGAAAAATAAATGCTCGGACGGGATCAGAACCAGGACCTCTGGATTTATATGTCACTACTTCTAGTAATAATGAGAATGTAATATTATAAGAGAAATGAATGTTTGTACTACACTTGCTCTTTGGCGTAATCGGTAGCACACTGGGATATATATATATATATATATATATATATATATTATTATTATCATTATCATTATCATCATTATCATCATTATCATTATCATTATCATTATTATTATTATTATTATTAAATTTTGACATTGAGCAATGCAAGCTTAAAATGACACGATAAAAGAATAAATGCTCGTACGTTACTTGAATTCGGATTTCTGGATTTATATCCCACTACATCCAGTAGTAATGAGAATGTATTATTATAAGAGAAATTAATTTTTGAACTAGACTTGCTCACTGGCGTAATAGGTAGCGCACTGGGATATGTATATATATATATATATATATATATATATATATATATATATAATAACTAAATTATTGACATTGAGGAATGCAAGCTTAATATGTCATGATAAAAAATGAATGCTCGGACGGGACTTGAAGCCGGACCTCTGAATTTATATCCCCACTACATGCAGTAAAAATGAGAATATATTATTATAAGAGAAATGCATATTTGCATTGAAATTTCTCGGTGACGTAATCGCTAGCATATTGGAATATATACATTATAATAATTAAATATTTGACATTGAGCAATGCAAGCTTAAAATGTCATGATAAAAATGAATGCTTGGACGGACTTGAACCCGGACCTCTGGATTCATATCCCACTACATCTAGTAATAATGAGAATATATTATTATAAGAGAAATCATTGTTTGTATTAAGCTTGCTGGGTGGCGTAATCGATAGCGCTTTGGTATATATATATATAT
>JASPKZ010005601.1:45000-47500 GCA_030220185.1 Diploptera punctata | reverse complement strand
TTGAGCAATGCAAGCTTAAAATAACACGATGAAAGAATAAATGCTCGGACGTACTTGAACTCGGACCTCTAGATTTATATCCCACTACATCTAGTAATAATGAGAATGCGTTATTACAAGAGAAATGAATATTTGTACTATACTTGCTGGCTGGCGTAATAGGTAGCGCACCGGGATATATATATATATATATATATATATATATATATATATATACAATAATACAATTTTTGACATTGAGCAATGCAAGCTTAAAATAACACGATGAAAGAATAAATGCTCGGACGTACTTGAACTCGGACCTCTAGATTTATATCCCACTACATCTAGTAATAATGAGAATGCGTTATTACAAGAGAAATGAATATTTGTACTATACTTGCTGGCTGGCGTAATAGGTAGCGCACCGGGATATATATATATACAATAATACAATTTTTGACATTGAGCAATGCAAGCTTAAAATAACACGATGAAAGAATAAATGCTCGGACGTACTTGAACTCGGACCTCTAGATTTATATCCCACTACATCTAGTAATAATGAGAATGCGTTATTACAAGAGAAATGAATATTTGTACTATACTTGCTGGCTGGCGTAATAGGTAGCGCACCGGGATATATATATATATATATATATATATATATATATATATATATATACAATAATACAATTTTTGACATTGAGCAATGCAAGCTTAAAATAACACGATGAAAGAATAAATGCTCGGACGTACTTGAACTCGGACCTCTAGATTTATATCCCACTACATCTAGTAATAATGAGAATGCGTTATTACAAGAGAAATGAATATTTGTACTATACTTGCTGGCTGGCGTAATAGGTAGCGCACCGGGATATATATATATACAATAATACAATTTTTGACATTGAGCAATGCAAGCTTAAAATAACACGATGAAAGAATAAATGCTCGGACGTACTTGAACTCGGACCTCTAGATTTATATCCCACTACATCTAGTAATAATGAGAATGCGTTATTACAAGAGAAATGAATATTTGTACTATACTTGCTGGCTGGCGTAGTAGGTAGCGCACCGGGATATATATATATATATATATATATATATATATATATATATATATATATATATACAATAATACAATTTTTGACATTGAGCAATGCAAGCTTAAAATAACACGATGAAAGAATAAATGCTCGGACGTACTTGAACTCGGACCTCTAGATTTATATCCCACTACATTAGTAATAATGAGAATGCGTTATTACAAGAGAAATGAATATTTGTACTATACTTGCTGGCTGGCGTAATAGGTAGCGCACCGGGATATATATATATATATATATATATATATATACAATAATACAATTTTTGACATTGAGCAATGCAAGCTTAAAATAACACGATGAAAGAATAAATGCTCGGACGTACTTGAACTCGGACCTCTAGATTTATATCCCACTACATCTAGTAATAATGAGAATGCGTTATTACAAGAGAAATGAATTTGTACTATACTTGCTGGCTGGCGTAATAGGTAGCGCACCGGGATATATATATATATACAATAATACAATTTTTGACATTGAGCAATGCAAGCTTAAAATAACACGATGAAAGAATAAATGCTCGGACGTACTTGAACTCGGACCTCTAGATTTATATCCCACTACATCTAGTAATAATGAGAATGCGTTATTACAAGAGAAATGAATATTTGTACTATACTTGCTGGCTGGCGTAATAGGTAGCGCACCGGGATATATATATATATATATATATATATATATATATATATATATATATACAATAATACAATTTTTGACATTGAGCAATGCAAGCTTAAAATGAGATGAAAAGAAAAATAAATGCTCGGACGGGCCTTCAACCCGATCCTCTGGATTTATATGCCACTACATCCAATAATAATTGGAATATATTATTATAAGATAAATAAATGTTTGTGATATACTTGCCCGCCGCCGTAAACGGTAGCGCACTGGAATATGTATATATATATTATTATAATTAAATTTTTGACATTCAAAAATGCAAGCATAAAATGACAAAAGAAAAATAAATGTTTGGACCGCCTTCAACTCGGGCCTCTGGATTTATATCCCACTACATCTAGTAATAATGAGAATATATTATTACACGAGGAATGTATGTTTGTACCAGACTACCTCGCTAGCCTAATCGGTAGCGCAAAAGGAGATATAAACATATATATATATATATATATATATATATATATATATATATATATATATATATATTATATATATATATATATATATATATATATATATACATATAATTAAATTTTTGTTTTTGAGCAATGCAAGCTTACAATCACAAGGTAAGAAAAATAAATGCTCGGACGGGCCTTGAACCCGGACCTCTAAATTTATATCCCACTCCATCTATTAATAATGAGAATATACAGTGGAGGAAATTGGTATAAAGCCACTTGTTAAAAGGGTTAACACAAGTTTATTTACTCTTTCTT
>JASPKZ010005601.1:0-40000 GCA_030220185.1 Diploptera punctata | reverse complement strand
TATTTAAAATCCAAATTTCACTTCCGTATTTTAGAGCAGCTTCTGATGTGACGTTATGTAATCTTAGTTTTGTCTCTGTCCTCATCTGTTTACCAAAATGTCTTCGTATTACCCCATTCATTTTATTATATTTTTGTAATTTTGAATCAATGCCACTCTTATACTCTGCAAATACACTTCCTAAGTAAGAGAAATCTGACACTTGTTCTATAATTTTTCCATCAATCTCAATTTTTCACCCGTTGTATGTTTTTTTCCACACATTGCCATTGTTTTGGATTTTGATGTGGAAATTTTCATATTATATTTGCTGGCAATTTTGAATAATTGATATGCTGCTAGAGATATATATATATATTTGTATTAGTTAAATTTTTGACATTGAGCAATGCAAGAGTAAAATAACATGATAAGGAAAATAATGCTCGGACGGGACTTAAATCCGGACCTCGGGATTTATATCACACTACATCTGGTAAAATGAGAATATATAATAGGCCTATTATTATAAAAGAAATAAATGTTTGTACTAGACCAGCGCGGTGACGTAATCGGTAGTGCACTGAATCATATAGCCTATATATATATTTTTTTTAGATGTTATAACTATATTTTTGACATTTGGCAATGAAGGCAAATATGATATGAAAAGAAAAATGAATGCTTGAGTCGGGATTTGAACCCGAATCTCTAAACTCTGTAAGTTTAGCGCTCTAACCAACTAAGCTACTCAAGAATTCCAACACAAACATACATTTTTCTTATATATGTAGTATTCTCAATTCACACAAGAGGTAGTGGGAATTCGTTCCATCACCATCTAGTGGCCAACATAACAGTTAAGCAATTTTTAAAGAGAATATTTACTTTATAGCAGAACGCTTGTATATTTAGATGTTATAAACTATATTTTTGACATTTGGCAATGAAGGCAAATATGATATGAAAAGAAAATGAATGCTTGAGTCGGGATTTGAACCCGAGTCCCTAAACTCTGCTTAACTGTTATGTTGGCCACTAGATGGTGTGGAACGAATTCCCACTACCTCTTGTGTGAATTGAGAATACTACATATATAAGAAAAATGTATGTTTGTGTTGGAATTCTTGAGTAGCTCAGTTGGTTAGAGCGCTAAACGTACAGAGTTTAGAGACTCCGGTTCAAATGCCGACTCAAGCATTCATTTTTCTTTTCATATCATATATATATATATATATATATATATTAAAATAAAATTGTTTACATTGAGCGATGCAAGCATAAATGACATGATAAGAGAAATAAATGCTCAGACGTGACTTATCCCGGACCAATGGATTTATAACCCACTACTTCTAGTAATAATGAGGGTATATTATTCTGAGAGAAATGAATGTTTGTACTGTACTTGCTTGCTGCGTAATCGGTAGCGCACTGGGATGTATATAAAGTATAATTAATTGTTTGACATTGAGCAATGCAAGCTTAAAATGATATTAAGAAAAATAAATCCTCGGACTGATTTGGACCCGGACCTCTGGATTTATATCCCGCCACATCTGTAATAATAAGAATATATTATTATAAGAGAAAAGAATGTTTGAACTAGATTTGCTCGATGGCATAATCGGTAGCGTACTGGGATAAATCCACAGGTTCGGGTTCAAGTCCCGTCCGAGCTTTTATTTATTTTTCTTATGTTACATATACATGTATATATGTATATAATTACAAGGAGGAATTATATATATTTTTAATTCAAGATTGGGCTTGTAATTTAGAATAATATGAAGTCATATCTAAAAAATATATGAAGAGAGAAACATTTGAAATGTTATATTTAATTTTCTTATTTGTTACCTTTCAAATTTGAACAGTGCAAAACGTAATATATTCTCAAAAATTTGAATACAAGAATACGGAATTTCTAAATGTATTTAGTATTTACCCGATATAGCAAGAGCTGCGCTTTCTTCATGCAAAAAAATTACTGTTACAAGCTAGATTTAAACCTGTCTAATATTTGTATTTTATTAAATTCAACTCATAACTGACTTTTTCAGCTTTCACATACAGTGGCGTTGCTCCGCTTACGAAGTTAATATTTTTATAAATCTTACGAGGCGGAAATAATACACACGCACACGCACACGCACACGCACGCGCACGCGCGCACACGAGCGCGCGCACGCACGCACACACACACACACATATATATCCATCCATAGTAATTCTGCCCGAAGGCAGGTCCTTCACCGCAATCATAGCATTTTCATGCTATGCTTGCAGCTTTACTAGGGAATTGTAGGTGTGGTAGCTTCCGTTACTTTCCACACCGGTGAAGGATGATGATGATGATGATGATGATGATGATGATGATGATAATGATAAGGATGATGATGATGATGATGGCCACATGAATTAGGGGACCGTTTGGGCCTTAGAGTTTTCCTGACATTTGTCTTATAGGTGGGGAAAAACCCGGATAAAAACCTCACCCAGAAAACTGCCCCGACCGGGGATCGAACCCCGGCCCGCTGCGTGACAAGGCTGCACGCTACCTCGAGACCATAGCGGTGGACATATATATATATATATATATATATATATATATTATAAATAATTTTTGGTTCTGCGCAAAGCAAGCTTAAAATGACATGATAAGAAAAATAAATGCTCGGAAATGGCTCCTACCCGGACCTTTGGATTTATATCTCACTACATCCAGTAATAATGAGAATATATTATTATAAGAGAAATGAATGTCTGTACTAGACTACGTCGCTAGCATAATCGGTAGCGCACAGGGATATATATATATATATATATATACACATTATGATTAAATACTTGATATTGAGAAATACAAGCTTAAAATGACATGATAAGAAAAATAAATGCTCGCACTGGACTTGAAGCCGGTCGTCTGATTTATATCCTACTACATCTAGTTTTAATGAGAAGTTATTATTATAAGAGAAATGAATGTTTGTGCTAGTCTTGCTCGGTGGCGTAATCGATAGCGCATTTGGATATATATATATTATAATTAAATTTTTGACATTGAGCAACACAAACTTAAAATTAAATGATAGAAAAAATAAATGCTCGGACGGAACTTGAACACGGACCTCTAGATATATATCCCACTGCATCTAGTAATAATGAGAATATATTATTATAAGCGAAAAGTATGTTTGTATTAGACTTGCTCGGTTGCGTAATCGGTAGTGCACTGGGATATATATATATATATATATATATATATACCATCATCATAGTGCATTAATGAATTTAGGCCATTTGTTGACCTGTTTCGGCCTCAAGAGAAACACCCATCCAAAAGTCTTTTGAGTGGACGTCCTGGTCCTCTTCTTCCTGCAGGGTTGATATCTTAACATTTGTTTGGGTATTCTGTGATTTTCCATTCGATGAACATGTTGCATCCATCTTGACTTATAATCAGAAATTTTGTTTTCTACAGGTTCCATGTGTAATTCTTCTAAGAATCTTCATTTTTTGTAATATAGTTGTGTGTATCCTGCAGTCCTCCGAAGGTATCTCATTTCAGTAGATCTACGTCTCTGTATATCCTTCTGTTTCAACGTCCATACTTCGCTACCAGTGGCGTGTATTAAATAGACGCAAAAAATAAAAATAATGAGAAACATTGTAGAAATAATCAGTATTGATTAACATAAAATTTCAATGCAATTTAAAAATAATATTAGTGACCTGGTCATTATTTGCGTAGTCAATTTGTTCCATCCAGCTCCCCAACTATAAACCACTCTTGCTCTACACGATAAGCTAGAAGTTGCTCGGATGTGATCGTCTGTCGTCGTAAGTTTTCGTTATCTGTGGTCCTGCAGTATGAAATGTGCGTGACTTGGCTGGTAGTGGAAACTTATTTTAAATCATAATTATTACACTTTTAAATAAGTTTGTGGTCCTACAATTCTCAATAGTAATTGTCGTGTCTATATTGAAGTATTAGTATGTTAAGATAATATTATTATGGTAAAATATATTAACATCATTTTAATAATGGAATTTGCATATGCGTTATGGCTGGAAGGTAAGCACTTCAGCTTCTTGCGTACAGCAGTGTTAAAAATGTGGAAGCTCACAATCAGTCGGGGCAAGACAGTGGACAAAGCGCATGTGACTGTGTAATATGTGCTATCCTAAAAGTAAATTTGCCTGGAGCGCGTTCGAAGATGTGGAACGAGTAATTCAAAGTCGTAGATTTACTCCTGAATTAAATATCACAACTAAGGCGTTTCAAGTCGCAAATTTACAATAGCAACGAGTGATTAAAAGGGTGTCCTCGTGCACAAAAACTGAAATTGTTGGACATGTTTTCTATTTAATAAAGAAAGATCTCTACGGAACAGTGTGGATTATTGCGACATGGAAAACATACATAAAGTCATTAAAAAGCATAGTCTATCTAAAAATCGTTTTATCTCCATTATAAATGAAAAATCTTCGGTGTGTCGAGAATTGAACATATGTTGGACAATCAGAAAAAACAATCGGGATTTGCAACTCAATCTTGTAAGAAAAATAGTCATAACAAAACGCTTCATTGATATAGTTTGCTTTTTTTTTGTCAGAGTAGTGATATGACGCGACTCTATCAATAAATACAATTACGTTGAACTCGGGAAATTACTCAGTGAGAAACTAAAGCACCATTTAGAACATTCTACGACATTTACAGGAATGTCAAATTTAATCCAGAATGATCTAACCCGTCCATACCAAACGTATTAATGGACAGATCAAAGGGGGAGATCAATGAATCAAATTTTATTTGCATTGTTCTAGATGAGTAAGATCCCGCGCCGTAGCCGAGCGGTTAAGGTAGGAAGCCTTGGCGCAGAGCTACGGGACTTGCGCTGGTTCGAATCTCCATGGGGGAAGAAATTTTCTCATGGTATTTCGGCCAGTATGGGACCGGTGCCCACCCAGCATCGTGAGGCAATTGGGTAGCTACAATAAGTAGCGGCTCCAGGTTGAGGAACCAGCTATAACGGCTGGGGGACTCGACATGCTAACCACATGTCACCCCCTACACTGGCTGTTGATCATCTACCTCTGTGATTGACACATGTGGATGTGAAGGGCCAGCAGCCGGCTGGTAAAAGGGCAACCGCTGAAAAAGTGGAAAGGACCCTCAATCGGCTAGATGAGTAAGTAATTTCTCTCAGCTGTCTCCTGTGTTTCGGTACGTCATTGACGGTGTCAAGTAAATGAACGATTTTTAGGATCCATAAACTTTTCTGATAATAGAAACAGTCGAGGCATTATACAAGATAGTGGTTCAACTGATTCGTGATTTCGGATGTGAGAACGAACATATTGCACAAAGGTACCATCTGTCACGGCAAGTCAGTTCAATGGATTGTAATCGAAAGTGAAAAACACTTTTCCAAATGCAATTTTCGTTCATTTAGTATTATTCTAATCCGTGACCATCATTAAAGAATACATTTTATTCCTCACTTTGAATGGACTAGGTAAATTCTTTTTAAAATCAACCAAAAGAACAGGGTTTTTTGATGAAGAAACAATGAAACGGTTGGCAAGAGTGTCTTCGACGCGGTAAAATTACAGTTCTAGTTTGGTTGGAACAGTACAGGAGTATCGGGATGTGCTAATTTCTGTCTTTGAAAAAACTACGAATCCAGACGAGAATATTAGTATCAGGAAGGCTATATTGCTGCACATGGAGTATTAATCACACTGCAAGATTTGATTTAAAATTTATATTGAATACGTTTATTAATATTTTCCTTGTAACTGACAGTTTATTGATATACTGCAAGCAAAATTTCACGATATTGATTACTGCATAATAGATTAAAAGAATTTAAAAAAATCTTAGAAAACAAACGGGAAGAATTTGAACAAGAAAAAAAAAAAACGAACTTCAGGTGAAACTTTTGACACCAAAACAAAATACAGACAAATGTACGTATAATTTTTTTGACACTATACTGTGTCAAATAAATTATAGATTCAGTAATTTAGACTGATTATTATTTTTAGAATATTTGAATGTGAAAAATTTCGACAAGTAAATTCTCTGTTGTTCGATACTTCCATTTTATTCACTAAAATACAGCTATGTAATATATATATATATATATATATATTTATATATATAAAGGTAATTAAACTTTTAGACGGAATTAAATTGAAAAGGGAGTAAGTGTCAAAATCCAAAGAAAACTCATTTCCTCTCCATGACTTTCGAAACGGAAAATACGATATTTCAGTAAAAAAAAACGTTTCTGGCATTTACCCCCAAATTGCTTACCATAAAAAAAATATCCAATACACGCCACTGTTCGCTACCATACAAAAGAGTTGGAAGAGCCAGTGTTTTATACACTTTTAATCTTGAATGCTTTTGGACTAATTGTGGCTTGAAGATAGAATTTAGTAACTCTAAAATTCGTAAAAATTTAGATATTTTTGCATTTACTTCTTTTTCGTCTTCATATGAGATATTGCATCCTAGATATGTAAAATTATTCACCTGCTCCAAAATTTGATTGTCCAGTACAATTTTACTTCTGACAGGATGTACACCTTGAAATGCCATAATTTTTGTTTTTTCTGTAGATATCTTCAAACCACATTCTTCTGTAATTTTGTTAAGTTCATACAGACCTTTCTGTAGATTATCTTCTGAATTTGCTATTATTATTTGGTCATCTGCAAACAATAGGGTATTTAATTTTCTATTTTCTGATATTCTTATTCCAAATGTATATGTCTTGTTCCAGCAACATATTACTTTATTGATATAAATTGCAAAGAGTGTTGTGGATAGGGTAGCCTTGTCTCACACCACGATTTATAATTCCTTCATCAGAAAATATGTTATTTAATTTAATCTTTATGGTGTTGTCTTTGTAAATATGTTGTATGTTCTGCAGAAGTAAATTTGGTATATTTCTGTCTTCCAATATATTTAAGAGTTTTGATCTCTTGACTATGTCGAATGCTTTTTCAAAATCTATGAAAGCAAAATGTGTTTCTAAGTTGAATTCTCTTCTTTTTTCAAGCAATAATTTAACAGAAAATGCTGAATCAATACAAGATCGTCCATTCCTAAATCCGTTTTGACATTTTATATGGAATTTTTCACTGAAAGGTTTCAATTTTACATTTAAAATGTCTGCATAAATTTTGTAGCATGTGTTTAAGAAACTGATTCCCCTATAGTTGTCCATTTTTCTCTTGTCTCCTTTCTTGAACAGGGGTATAACAATGCTTGTCTTCCATTCTTGTGGTATATCTGCATTTTTGAATACATTGTTAAAGAAGGTCAACAGTCTTCATGGAACTCTTTGCCTGTATTTTTGCACAATTCAGAATTCAAGCTATCTGTGCCAGTTGCCTTCCCATTTTTCAATTTCTTTAAACTATTGTTCAATTCTTCCAATGCTATTATGGAATCTGTCTCATTATTATTTCGGAAAATTGTATCTTCATAGCTATTGTCAGTCCAAAGACTTTTATAATAATGAAAAAATCTTCTTTTGTTACTCGGCAATTAATTTTGGTAGATTCTTTAATATCTTTATTCAAATGTTTTAATATTTTGAAGGCATTAGGTTGGAGCTTATGCAAGTCTGATTCTAAATGTGTAACAACATTTAACCATGTTTTCCTATGTCTCTTTCTTTTTTACCTCTTAACAATAGCTCTACAGCGTTTGAATTCTATTTCATTTTCTACTTTGTTTGTGTTGAAATATTTTTTATAAGCTTCATTTTTTTTCTTCAATCAATTGTTTTATTTGGTCATCCCAGATTTTTAGAGTCTGTTTCTTCTTACTTGTATATTTACTTTTCCTAAAGTTTCATTAGCTGCATTTTGAATTATCATTTTAATGTTTTTCCAATCTTCTTCGACATCATTACTTTCTGGAGTTGTACCTAGCCGTATATTGCTGAATTCTTCTCGAATATAACCATTTAATGCTGTCATCATAAAATAATTTTACCTTGTACTTTTGTTCTATGCTCTGTAGTTGTTTCCTCGTTTTTAACCATCTTGGTGGTAATCTTATTTTTGCTTCTACTAGGTAGGGATCTGAACCAATATCATATTTTCTGTAGGCTCTGATATCGAGAAACAATTTAAAAATCTTATTATTTGCAATGAAATAATCAATGATTGATTTTGAGTCCTGACGATGCCATGTATACTTATGTATGTTTATATGATTGTAAAAGGTATTCGTTATTCTCAGTTCATTGTATATAGCAAAATCTGTTAATCTTGTCCCGTTCCTGTTGCTGGTTGGTTCGCCAAATGTTCCAATATTATTGTTGACTTGAGCATTGCCCACTCTGGCATTTAAATCTCCTATTATGAGAATGTAATCATTTCTATTTATTTTGCTATAAATTCTTGTAATATTTTATAGAATTCTTCGTTATCTTCTTCGCGGTCTTCCTCTGGCGCATATACACCAAGAACTGTCGAATTACCTCTATTTATTTTCAGTTGAACATATATTATTATAATTTAATTTTTGACATTGAGCAATGCTAGATTAAATGACATGATAAAAGAAATAAATGATCGGACGGGACATGGTCACAGAACTTTGGATTTATATCCCACTACTTTTAGTAATAATGAGAATATATTATTGTAAGAGAAATGAATGTTTGTACTATACTTGCTCGGTGTCGTAATCGTTAGCGCACTGGGATATATATAGATTATAATTATATTTTTGACATTGAGCAATGCAAGCTTAAAATGAAATGATAAGAAAAATAAATCCTCGGACGGACTTGATCCCGGAACTCTGGATTTATATCCCACTTACTTACTTACTTACTTACTCACTGGCACTATCGAACTCGTAGGTTCATGGCCGCGCGGACATAAGCTCTCCATACATCCCTATCCTTAGCTAATGCTTTTCAATCATTTCCTGTGTAATCTACTTCCCTCAAATCGTAGTTAATATTATTCTCCCACCTCATTCTTGGTCTACCAACTGGGCGTTTTCCCTCTGGCTTTCCCACAAGAAGCTTCCATGCAAATCTTTCATTCCCCATACGTGCAACATGTCCTGCCCATCGCAGTCTACGAGATTTAACTGTTCTTATTATATCTGGCTTCCCATATAGACCATGTAGTACATTATTATGAAGTCTTCTCCATTCACCTGTCTGTTCATATCTCTTTGGTCCAAACATGTTCCTAAGTACTTTATTCTCAAATACCTGTAATCTCATTTCCTCCCTTAAAGTAAGAGTCCATGTTTCGCACCCATATAATATAACTGGTAGAATAATAGTTTTATATATTCTCAGTTTAACGTTTTTTGAAAGGAGTTGGGACATCAAGAGTCTCTGCAATGCATAATATCACGCATTTCCAGAATTGAGCCTGCGTTTAATTTCCTTGTGCATCTCATTCCTATTTGTGATTATTGTTCTTAGGTATTTGAATTCAGCCAGTTCCTCAAAATTTCCCTCATTTGTCATTAGCTGTCCATTTCCATTATATAATGTGTTTCTCTACGTGTGACCATATATTTAGTTTTATTGATATTTACTTTCAGTCCTAATTTTTTAGTGTTACTCAATAGCGTGTGCATGTTGTGCTTTAGTATCTCCTCGCTATCGGCCAGTAGTACTACATCATCAGCATAAACTAACAGTTTATTAATACCATTTAGTTGTAAGCCTTCCTCCTCATTCTCTAAAGATTTAATGGCATGCTCTAGTACAAAATTAAATAGTAGAGAAGATAGTGCATCTCCTTGCTTCAACCCATTCTGGATTTCAAAAGTGTCCGAAAACTGTTTGCCTACACGCACCCTACTCTTTGAGCCATTTAGACACATTCGTATGTCTAACTAACTTTTTAGGAATTCCGAACTCCAGCAGGATACTATATAACTTCTCCCTCTTAATTGAATCATATGCTTTTTGGAAGTCTACGTATAGTTGATGTACAGTACCATTATATTCCCATTTCTTTTCTAAAATCTGTCTTATACTAAAAATCTGATCTGTTGTAGACCTGTTTCTTTTAAATCCACATTGATGATCTCCTAGAATGTCATCAATATAGGGAGTAAGTCTGCTGACTAATATATTTGTTAGAATTTTGTACGAAGTTGAAAGTAATGAGATGCGCCTGTAGTTGTTGCAATGAGTTTTATCTCCTTTGTTATAAATTGGTACGATAATCGATTCTTTCCATTCATCTGGAAGAGCTTCTTTTTCCCAAATCATACTAAGCAACCAGCGTATCTTGTCCATCAATTTTTCTCCCCCTGATTTTATCAGTTTAGCTGGGATCTCATCTGAACCTGATGCTTTATACATTTTTCATATGATATCGTGAAAGGCTATCAAATAAGCATTCTAATTCTTCATGGGACTCATCCTTGATCTTGTCATCTTTATCTTCTGTGGGGACATGTATATTTACAATTATAAAATCATGTCGTTTACCCTTTAGAATTATGTATGATATCCTATCACTAACAAACGTAATATCTCGGATACCCACTACATTTAGTAATAATGAGAATATATTATTATAAGAGAAACGAATGTCTGTAGTACACTTGCTCGGTGGCGTAATCGGCAGCACATTGGGTTATATATATATATATATATATTATTAAATGTTTGACATTGAGCATTGCAAGCTAAAATGACCTGATAAGAAAAATAAATGCTCGAACGGGACTTCAACCCGGAAGTCTGGATTTATAACCCACTACATCAATAATAATGAGAATATATTATTATAAGAGGAAAAAATGTTTGTACTAGAATTGCTCGTTGGCGTAATCGGTAGCGCACTGTGATAAATCCACAGGTTCGGGTTCCAGTCCCGTCCGAGCTTTTATTTATTTCTCTTTCATATCACTCACACACACACACACACACACACACACACACACACACACACACACACACACACACACACACACACACACACACGCACGCACGCACGCGCACACACGCACGCACACGCACGCGCGCGCACGCTTGCGCACACGCACACGCACACACGAGGAGGAATTGTATACATTTTTAATTCAAAATTGAGCTTGTAATTGAGATTAATATGAAGTCATATCTAAAATATATATATAAAGACAGAAACATTTGAAATTTTATATTTAAATTTCTTATATGTTAGCTTTCAAATGTGAACAGTATAAAACGTAACATATTTTCAAACATTTTAATCCATGATAAATATGGTATTTCTAAATGTACTTAGTTTTTATCTGATAAAGGAAGAGCTGCGCTTTCTTCATTCCAAAAATTTACTGTTACATGCTAGATTTAAACCTGTCTTATATTTGTATTTTATTAAATTCAAATCAAAACTGACTCTTTCAATTTTCACATACAGTGGCGTTGCTCCGCAACGTAAGTTGTTATTACGTCAACATATTTTTTATTTCCTTTTTATTAAAAAACCCATTTCATAGAACGGTGTTACGAGGTTAATATTTTTTGTATGTAGAAATTTGATTGCATCAATGTCCCGCAGATTGAGGGCGGCAATAGATGCTGAGGATTCCTACACCCGATATTGATTTTGTTTCTTTTAAAGTTTCATTTTAAAAGATATTATTTTCTTTCTTCATTTAATTATTAGAAGGTTTTCATTTATGTGTTTTGTGTGTGCATTAAAGCCATAAAACTCAAATATGAAACTATATTACAGGCGAGATGCTATCCTAGCATGCAGTAAAAAAAAAAGTAGAACGGGAATCGAACCCGCAGGTTATGAACGCACATGTGTGTTAAACCTCTCGACCACGCAAACGCATAAAGGCACGCCCTCTCTTTTATATTACTTGAGTGTGCACTACGTTAACTAGCAAACACCACAGTACAATTACTGAAAACATGTTAATGTGAATAAGGCTTCTGCGAGTGCTCACGAAGTTCCCCGATCGGTTGATAGAATCAAGAGATGACTCATTTTTTGTCTAAGGATGTATAAATATATATATATATATATATATATATATATATATATATATATATATGGGTTCGAATCCCGTCCAGGTATTTATTTTTCTTATGATACCATATATATATATATATATATATATATATATATTATATCGTCGATGCGCCTGCAAAATTGGCTATGTGAAGGGAAAGTAATTTTACATGAGGAACAAAAAACATTCCTAAATTATTATTTTTCTATCTACGACTTGAGCTGATATGCAATTTTATTTCTTATATATTCAGCAACACTGCACAGAAAGTTATATCAATATAATTTAAATCAAACAAATAAAATGAAGGAAATAATTTCTAACACTTCACATAGCCTATTAGAATTGCGCCTATTTTGCACGTAGCCAATTTTGTAGATGTGAAATTAATGTTACTTAGAAAGCAGTAGTTCAGTATGTGTATGTTTGTGAGTTTCAATAGAATAAAAATGCCAACATTTATTGACATTGACATTTATTGATATTGATATAATTATGATTTATTTATTATGCAAGGTTTCTTTCCAAGTTAATGGGAGGCATGAAATGTGAATTGGATTCCTCGGAAGTATGAAATTAAAGAAAGGAAGAATAAATAAGATAGCAATGGACATTGTGAGTGCAATAACTCCCCCTAATTGATATGACTTCATCAATGCAAGTTAAGACAAAATCGATTGGCGTAGATTTATGACGTTATAATTTCCACTGTGGCCCCAAATTTATTATCAGCTATGGCAAAAAAATATATGGGCATCGAATACTTTAACAATGAGATTTATATGGATGTCCCTTGCGAAAATGTGAACAAAGAAACTGATAGTTATTTTGGAAAGAAAAAATATACCAGAGCAGGAAATAGGGAGCTAAGAAAAAAAGGATGGCAATGCTTATGAAATTACAGAACGTCAGGAGAGGAAACTTATACCCTAAGGTCTGCTTAGACAATGAAAGAAAAACAGGTGAAAGAAGTTTCACGTGTCATAAAGTTAACGAAAATGTACGAAATATGGTGCATAAAACAGTCTGGGATTTTAATACGTGGGAAGAGAAAAAAGTGTATATTCATGGACTAGTGAACTTTCGGCCACTTATTAGAAGAAGAAAAGGTAAAGGAGGAGACAATTCTATCAAGCAGTATGTTTATGATTGTTATCTACCATTAGAAAATAGATAAAAAAAGTTAGAGTCTGTCGTGATTTTTTTCTGTCTACCACAGGACTGAAAAAAAAATTAACAACTGGATCAAAAATAAAAAAAAGAATAAACAATAATGAAGTCAACAGCACTGAAGAATCCGAAATTGAGATTATGGAGAATGGGAAGACGAAAATATTAGAAGAGTCATCATGACATTTACATTGCTACATTTATTGTATCTTTAACTGTTTATAATTAATATAGTGTATATCTATATTTGTCGAATATTTATTTGTATTTGTGCTGGTTGAGTGGAAGAGAGGGCCTTATGGCCTTAACTCTGCCAGAATAAATAAAGTATTATTATTATTATTATTATTATTATTATTATTATTATTATTATTATCATAAAAGCAGAAATTGTTAAAATCAGACTGTAAATAGACGTTTAGAGTTGATTCCGAAAGATCCCCGTCATTATTGCAGAGTAGTTCTCGTGTATATGTTGATTCAGAATTTAGATCCTATAATCACATGCATCATATTTATAAGGAATGGTGTGAGGAAACAGGAAACGAATCTGTGGAGAGAGAGAGAGAAAAAAAAAGTGAAATTCTAGAAAGTCAGAAAATCTCCATCTACAAACCTAGGAAAGACCAGTGTGATAGCTACATTGCATACAAAGAAGGTAATCTTAAAGAAGAAGATTACAATATGCATATCCAGAAAAAAAAGATACACGTCAGCAAAAAAAAAAAGCGATTTCTTCAGCATCTCATAGTATCCTTGTGGCTACAATGGACGTCCAAAGTGTTCTATTGTGCCCATAGTTAATGGTTTTTAAACAATACTACAGTCAAAAATTACAAGTGCACTATTTTACAATTTACGTTTGTAATACAAAAAAGATATGTGTGCACGAGGGAGAAGGAAGAGTAACAGCCAACGAATTCACAACCTGCATTGTTGATTTCACAGAGAAACATTCCACATACGAAAAGTTATTCTGATATCCGATGGTTGTCTATATCAGAACAAAAATAAAACCTTGCCAAGTGCTTTGGCAGACACATCACGAAAATTTGAGGTTCAAATTGAACAAATTATCCTGAAAAGGGACACACAATGATGGAAGTTGATAGTGTCCATTCAGCATTAGAGCCACTGCACACTATGTCAGTAGGATGGAGGAAACAAGAAACAAGAAGAAATGCGCCCATCCATATGTAATAAACCATTTGGGTCATTTATTTTTCAAAATTTTTTAAGCCCTTCCACATAATTTTGCACAATAAGACGAGGAAAGAAAACAGGTGATCCTACTATCGCAGACATAAGAGCTCTACTCTACACAGAAGGGGAGGTGTCCTACAAAGTCAACCACCGGGATGAATAACAGCCACTTCCACAATGAAGACAGAGAATAAATGAGACTGATCCTCAAAATCTCTATCATCATCCTCTAAAATTAGACAAAACAAAATTTCTAAGTCTTCATGCTCTGAAAGCGTTTATGAACAAGGAATACCACTTTTTCAATAATGATCTAAAATATCACTTAACTGTAGTTTTTCGAACAGTATCTACATTTTCATGTATACACTAATATTATGTCGTCTAAGTTATGTAGATAGGAAATAATATTATGTGGTTTATTTTAATATTGTTTTTGTTTCTTCACTCACCTCATACTTCTTAACTCCCATGCAGACTCGAGATTCTTCACTTTATTTGTGACATTCTCAATGCTGTATTATGTTCACAACTGATGTCTAGCGGCCTTCTATCATGCAGACTGACCTCCGCGCCATCTGATGGCTGACAGACGAACTTCCAAATCAATCGTCTCTCCTTATAACCGGGTATTTCAAAATTCATAGTTGTGTTTTTATTCTTGCATTTGTAAATTTATTCCCAAATTGTGAGTTCCTTTGGTTTTTCCAAATGTTTAAGTAATATTGTTTTGGTTTCTATTCTATGTTTTTCTGACCAGGCATGTGCAGCTACTGCAGATTTTTCTGTTTCTCCATTTTTAACATTTCTGAGGTGTTCCTTTAATCTTGTATTTAGATTCCTTTTTGTTTTTCCTATGTATAGTGGAACAATTAGAAAATGTAGAAATCGAACCGTCAGAAAGATTGGTCTCATTCGACGTCACTTCATTGTACACAAACATCCTGACTGACATAACTTTCAAAATTTTAGAAAAATGGTTGAAAGAAAACAAAGTAGATGATAATAGCGTTAAAGAATATATAAAATTAACAAAATTATGCTTAAATCAATTGTTCTTCACCTTTAGAGGAAAGTACTTTTGACAAAGATCAGGACTTGCAATGGGAAATCCATTATCACCATTCCTAGCAAATATGTTTATGGGGAACTTTGAATGTCATGTAACCAAATCATACCCTTTGATGTTTAAATTTTGGAGAAGATATGTAGATAATATCATAGCTATAGTAAAACAGAAACAATTAGAAGATGTCATTCAACTGTTAAATATTCAAAATAAAACAAATTGACAATGGATGTAGAAAATAATCATGAAATACCAATTTTAGACCTTACATTGATCAGGAATGAAGAAAAAAAATTAAATAGAATTTGGAATCTACAGAAAAGAAACTCACATTGACAATTATATAAAAGCTACAGGATTTAACCATTTTTCACACAAAGAGGCAGTATTTAATAGTTTAACACACAGACTTGTAAACGTATCCATGAGCAAAGAAAATTACAATAAAGAGAAAAAACACATCATAAAAATTGCGAAGGATAATGGATTTCAAGAAAATATGATACACAAGAAAATAAATAAATTTAAGGAACAAAAAAATGATTAATGAAAGTACTCTTCACACAGATAAAGATAATGGTAAAAAATTCAAGACGTTCACATACCATCCATAGTATTTGACAAGTTTCAAAAAAATCTTCAACAAATTCACCATTAAATTAGCACCAAAAAAAATTAAGGTAATTTAATAAAAACCAACACAAATGAAAAGATTGAAGACTGCAAAAAATCGGGAATTTATCAAATTAATTGTAAAGATTGTGAAAAGATATACTTAGGAAAAACAAAAAGGAATCTAAATACAAGATTAAAGGAACACCTCAGAAATGTTAAAAATGGAGAAACATAAAAATCCGTAATAGCTGCACATGCCTGGTCAGAAATACATAGAATAGAAACCAAAACAAAATTACTTAAACAATTGGAAAAACTGAAGGAACTCACAATTTGAGAAAAAAATTACATATGCAAGAATAAAAACACAACTATGAATTTTGAAATACCCGGTTATAAGGAGAGGGGATTGATTTGGAAGTTCGTCGGTCAGCCATCAGATGGCGCGGAGGCCAGTCTGCAGGATAGACGGCCGTTGGACATCAGTTGTGAACATAATACAGCATTTAGAACGTTACAAATGAAGTGAATCTGCATGGGAGTTAAGAAGTATGAGGTGAGTGAAGAAACAAAAAAACATGATGTTGTTTATTAGCATTGCTATGGAAAATAGTTTTCCTTTAATGTATAACAGTATAATGTATTCAGTGTTGGTGTAGTTATTAATAATTTGTAATACGGTAAAAATATATGATAAAACTTGTCAATTGTGTACTGAATTAGAACTCCGTGAACAAAAAATGTTTTCTTTCACTGTACAGCAATATAATAAAGATTAAATGATGGGCGCATTATCAGCTATGTGCACAAAAAAGAGCAACATAAATAAGTCAAGTCGGATATGTGCATCACTTTCCTGGCCTGAATTCACATAGCTGATCTTGCAGGAACAGTTTTCAGTTGCAGCACATAACCAACTTTGCTTAATCGTCTGTACAAGCTCAACTTTGAAATATTCACATACACGATTTTGAGGAACAAATCTAACCTGTTTCTTGCTTCTTTTGGTGTAAATAAATCATTTTCGTCAAAAAGTGCACATAGCCAGTTTTGCAGGCGCAATGACGATATATATATATATATATATATATATATCCTTTATGCTAAACAAATTTTAAATAAAATTTTACTAAAATAGTTTTGGTCTATAAAAAATCTTAAACCACAAGTTCTATTAAAAGAACTTCATTTGATGCATGTAAAATATGCAAAAGAGGAACTCTAAATTACGTATTTTCAGAAATTATTTAAATTTGAAAAATAAACATTCTTAAACATTATTTATTGTTACTCTTTCAAAAATACCTCAAACTAAATCCGAATGAAATATATGCTCTAGAATTTTTTAAATCATGTTAAAATACACAATAAAGTAAAAGACTGGTTTTTTTACAAGGAAAGGTCACTGAAATAATTCAAAATAGTTCCAGTGAACAATTCAGACTAATGATTTTCTAACATATTCCTAAGTTTGAATAGTTCTCCCATTCTTATTTTTAATGAATTTCATAATGGCTACCTCATTCAGCATTTTCACATAATATTAATTTATAAAATGTTTATTAAATGTTGTGGTTTATTTTAAGTCATTTGATAATGCTTTTATACCATTATTACATTTAACATTTTTTTACCAGTTCAAATGACACAATATTTAGTGAATGATTCTGAGAATTTTATAGCTTAGTTACGCCAAACAATGCATACCCAAAAACAAAATCATGTCAGCTTATATATATATATATATATATATATATATATATATATAAACACATGCCTAATATACTTGAGCCACTGTTATAAAATTAGGTTTTATCACTGGTTCAAATTATGTAATATTTAATGAAAAATTCAGAGAACTTTTAAGCTTAATTTTGCTTAAGTTAGCTAACCTTAGCACAATATAGAATAAAACCAACTTATTCTCTAATTTAAACTCTTTGCACTTATTAATTTGAATTTCTTGTACTAAATATACTGGGCAACTAATTATTTCCAAAATTTACATTGTGGTAATCATAGTAATCTTGGCCAAAACACTGTAGCTTTGGACTCCAAAATCAATAATTTTTTTGTGTCGTATAAAACTTATGGAATATACTAAAATTTATACACATTTCGATATCTCTAATATTTTTATAAAATATTCTCATAAGAAATGGAAGTTCCAGTTTATATCTTTAATGATTGTTGAAAATCATGAATGTAATAATGGGATGATGCATTTCTATTTATTCATTAATTTTCACAAAACTCTTCATTTCTAAACTATTTTCTTGATACTGAACAATATTGGCACCTTTTTTCTTATTTCAGTTAGTTACTTATCAATTTCATTTACTACTCACATGGTCCAGTACTTTCGAGTTATCTGATCAGCTGATATGGCTGAGAAGTAAATAAAATTGTTAACCCTTAACTGAAGTTGTGCGTTTCGTACGCCGTAAGTGGAGTCGAAAATGATACCAACAGAAAATGTGATAGTGCGTGCAGTTGTATTGTAAATATAATTATATTATAAAATAGTTTGTTTATTTAACTAACTGTGGAATAATATGTATCATTTGGGGGAGGGAAATTCACTAAATTACAGGATATAAGCACAAAAGTGGTGAAAAATAAAACAAGAACTACCACAAACATCTTTACAAATGAATATGTCACATTTGGTGGTCACACACATGTTTTTCACTGAAATTTGAAAATAAATTGAATAAAAATCCCAAATAATTTACAAAAACTTTCTTTCATAATGGAATAAATCCTTATTCTCCACAAAACTGATCGGCATTTCTGGCACACTAGTCTATCACATCTAACACAATATTTTGTCGTTTGAACAAGGATACATTAGTTTGATCCTTCCGGGAAATTCTTGTATAAGACTTGAAAGCATAATAATAGTCCCTTCGATTGGTTGCTGGCCAAAGGAAGGCAAGATCAGTGATGGGGCTGCCATCTTATAGCATCTGGTCAGGCTTTTCTGGAGAAGAAAAGAAAATAAAGGAAAGAAGAAATGAAGAAGAAAGGAAAGAACCCCCTAGCCCTGGGATGCCCTAATAGCGTCGGGGTCGAAAAAAACAAGAGTTAACCAAGAGAGGTTAGATAGTAAAGTTAAAAGAGTGCAAAACACAAGTAAGTGGAAGAAATGTTTTGCTCAGCTTGGGCACCTTGTGGTCGCCATCCACATATCCCCTAGATGAGGACCCCTGAGGGAATTACAATTATATACCAAGAGGACGAAGATCACTGGGCCGTCCTATGAAACGCTGGAGGGAAAATTTTCTATAGGATCGTAAAAGGCCTTGGCCTAATACTTGGAAGGAAGAAGAAGAACAAGGTTACATTGCACACTGTTTTCTTTACATCCTTGATTGGTATTTCATTCTTCGGAAATGGTTTTTAAATATCCTGGAAACAATAATTTTGAGTTCTTTCGGTAGTCGATCATTCATTCAGATATTGCTCTGTGTGTTGTTGGCCTAAAGTTTTCAGGAATTTAAAGCTAGAAATAGGCTTGTAATCCTTGAAAGATGATTGCAATACATAAGAATTGACATCAATTATGTTTAGAATAGCATAGAAGACATGCAGGGACCATCTTCGTGTTCGCCTGCTTGTGCTATATGTAAAAATTTTTCTTCAAAGGTGTCTACTCCTCCTTTCGTACTATTATAAAAATACAAATATAATTTCTGGTTTGCGTGTTTCAGGATCAGTACATTTCGAATAGTGCATGTTAGACAGCAAAATGGCAGCTTTTCCTTTTTTAGGTAAATGTGAAATAAATGTTCGATCATCTCCAAACCCGTACTCTGTGATGTTTATTATAGGTTTCCTGTTTGTTTGGAAGGAGATGCTGAAAAATTGAGAGTCACATTCTAATTCTGAATCTTTTTCATGTTCAGGAAAATTATAGTCAGTGTTTTTTTCATTCCCACATCCACTCGCATCACTGCCCTGATATTCTTCCAGAATGAAGTCCAGGTAATCAGCATCAAGCACTGACATACGTTTACGGGCATGACAAACCATATTAACACCAACTACACCACAATCTCACAAACTATCGTTCAATATAAATACTGGAGTTGTGGGGTCAAAAAGGATACCATTCATTATTTTATTTACACACAAAGAAAGCAATGGTACTTACAGGTTACAGACAATGACTAAGGGTTAATGTTAAACAAAGGGAAAGCTACACAAAAGGATTTCGAAAATAAATGGATTTTAAAAAAATTGCAGGGGTGTCCAGTTTCTTTGGTATCATAAAGACCCCATAACTCCGGTTAAAGGTTAAAGTAGTCTGAACATCCATGATTTGAGTTCATCAAATGGCACCAAATTTAAGTAAGTAAATTGGTAGATAAAATGTAGTGAAATGTAGAAATATGTGTAATAATGGATTAGAAATGGAATTAACAAGGAGGAGAGATACCTAGGAAAGAAAAGAAGTATATATAATATATATTTATACATAAATAATTCAAACAACACAATTGTTCACTTAAATTAACTATTGTGACAGTTAATTTAAATGAACCAATAGTTCAGAGATTTGTTGTAAAAAATAACCGACAATCATTTTTCATAAGTTTTTATATTTATTATGCATAACAATAAAGAAATTGACTACAACCTGGATGGCCCCGCTTAGATCATGCGCAACACAAAGACAGGAGATTATTTTTCACCTATTTCTGTTACTGACAAACCTAGGACACGAGCAATCCCATATAAAATAATGAGGAATATTTCTGGGGTTAAATCAGATCAAATATTGGACTGGTCCTTAATTTCCTTTTTGTATTATTGTCTAGTAATAATTATGAATCTTGTGTTCCACAGGCGTTCAGGACTTGTTTAATGGGTTAAATTTAAATAAAAGGTGTGGTTTACTAACCGTCGCAAACAAATTTCAATTTAAATTCTTATGCCACTGATGCACTGAACACTTTCAAACACGTTTTAACCTTTGTCTGCCTGGGTATTTAATTTCCCCGCTGTGCTGCTGGCCGAAATTCTGGCAGAGTTAAGGACATAAGGCCTTCTCTTCTACTCAACCAGCACAAATACAAATAAATATTTGACAAAATATAGATATACACTATACTAATTATAAACAGTTAAATATACATTAAATGTAGCAATGTAAATTTCATGTACAAACAACATTTTATACGATAATAATAACAATAATAATAATAATAATAATAATAATAATAATAATAATAATAATAATAATAATAATAATAATAATAATAATAATCATAATAGTAATAGTATAAATATGATAAGTTATACGAGAAACACCAATTAATATATATACGAGTACCTTACACTGGGTAATAATGAAGTCGAGGTTAGAGCAAATATAAATTTAGATTTCTTTTAAAAGATGCCAATGTCCGGCAGCCCCTTATTTCTTGTGGTAGGGAATTCCAGTTGCGAGAAGTGCAGATAGTATATGACATGGAGTGATGTGATGTCCTATGTTGCGGTATATAAGCAAGAGACTATGTTGTGATCTTGTGTTTGAGTTACGGTTTGAGGATAGATACTGGAAACGAGATTATAAATAATTGGGAATAGAGGTATGTAGGATCTTAAATAAGAGAATTGGACAATGCGATTTTCTTCTCTTTTTTAGATGTAGCCATGACAATTCGTGGAATAATGGAGAAATATGATCGTATTTTCGAACATTAATCATGAATCTGATACACATATTATGGACACGCTGCAGTTTGTCCGACAATCCGTCACTTATGTCAGTTCTACAAATTATATAAAATATAGGAGGCTCTTTGGCGCTCGCCTCTCACTGCTGGGGTCCTGAGATCGAGTCTCAGTTACTCCATGCGAGTTTCGTGCTGGACGAAACTGAGCTTGCGCAGGTTTTTCTCGGGGTGTAGGGTTGTGTATATCGGGATTTTCAAGGCCTTACCATACTAAAGGGCAGTTCTAAATGATTGATGAAGACATCCTGCATTATTAATCCACCAAAATAAAGTAAGTAGCTTTATTAACTATTTTTTAAAATAATGTGTAGTAGGGAATTTGCCATGTTACTGCATTACACTTCAAAAATTAAATTAGGGATGAAAAAAGGTGCCACCTATCTGTGTTTTTTATTTCTATGGATACCTGAACTATAACACAATAAGTTGGAGCGACTGATGACATCTTTGATCTTTTTTATTTTCGAATATTTAAAATTATTATATCATGGGACAAATATGACCCATAAGTCGGCCAAATTTGTCCCACAAGTCTTGGTTTGCAGTATTAAATAATACCTCAAAAGATTTTAATCTGCAATATATATTTGCCTGAAAAAAAAATCATTAACGACCAACAGGCCTCTACGTACAAACAAAACAAAAGATAAGAATACGTTTAAAATGTCCACGTGTTTCTACGCCATTTTAACCAATATGATTTAATATTTCTTGGTACAGGAAAAAAATAGTGGGTATATTAATTGTTCCTACTGTAGGAAAATAAATCACCTCTTTTCAAGGGTGGTACTTCCCGGGCATTCTTACTTGACACTTGACATTTTTTTAATTGTATTATATTTCTTTATATAAAATTTTCCTCATTTGAGGATTGCCACAAGGACGAAGTGACACAAACAATTCATTTTCGAAATTGATGAAATACATTTAAAAATTTCGAATTGATTTGAAGTGCATTCTATACAGTAGAAATTTTGTAAACATGGTTCCTTAAAATTGAAATTCATCCTCTAATGGCACTCTGTCCAAATCTAAGTAATTCCAAATGTAGCTAAGAATCCTGGTATAGTACATCTTGCCACGATCATCAATCCTGTGACAGTTATACCATCTAATTGGTATTTATCTTTCTACTAGTCAACTGTTGGCTCATATATGTCAATATTTTCAGAGTCACCTTCCTCAGGTAGGCTACTATGAGTCTCAAAACGGATTGTGGGATCTAATTTCATACCAATTTTAGAAGATGGTCTAAATGCAATTATATCTATTCGTCTATTACTCCCATTTACTAATTTCATATTAAAAATATAACATTAGAACCTGATAAACCAGTCGTCCTCAACTAAAATAAATAATAGTTTTAAAAAACTAAAATAACACGCTTTATTAGAAAACTAAAAAATGAAAAATAATTTTAATTTCCAATACGCTTGGGATAAAATAAAGTGGTCAACAAAAAAATCATCTCCAACACATATAGAATAAAATTAGAGTTATCAACAAAAAGAAAATAATTTTACCATTAAAAGCGTGGGGTGCTCTATATCAATTAATATATTTGATAATAAACAGATATTGGTAAAAGTAAGCTCTCTAAGAAGAAAATGTAAAAATCATAAAAAGCACCCCACGCTTTTGATGGTAAAATTATTTTCTTTTTGATGATAACTCTAATTTTATTCTATATGTGTTGGAGATGATTTTTTTGTTGACCACTTTATTTTATCCCAAGCGTATTGGAAATTAAAATTATTTTTCATTTTTTAGTTTTCTAATAAAGCGTGTTTTTTTAGTTTTTTAAAACTATTATTTATTTTTATTTTTTAGTTTTAATATTTTACAGAATAAGATAAAAGTGTAAATATTTATCTTTAAATTCGTTACTATTGTAGTATGAGCTAAAAGTAATACTCTTCTATAAAAAAAACCCCTCCCTGCCGGATTTGAACCAGCGACGTATGGATTACTGAAATTATATACCACTGAGAGTTCACTGCTCTACCAACTGAGCTCTTACAACGATTGACTAAAAACTCGACAAGTCCGCAACCTATTATACCAGTTTTCATTTTTTTGATTTTCGGATGATTCTGGCCAGGATTTTAGAAATAAAATATGAAATTATTGTATTGTCACGGGTCCTCTACACGTATACAAAGTTTCAAGTCGATCCAATGTTTCCAAGTGGGTGAAAATCGCGTTGAAAGATTCCGTTACATTGATATAAAAACACGTCTTTTGATTTTCTGATGATTGTGGCCAGGATTTTAGAAAATAAATATGAAATTATTGTATTGTCACCGGTCCTCTACAAGTATACGAAGTTTCAAGTCGATCCAATGTATCTAAGTGGGTAAAAATCGCGTTGAAAGATTCCGTTACATTGATACAAAAACACTTCTTTTGATTTTCTGATGATTATGGCCAGGATTTTAGAAAATAAATATGAAATTATTGTATTGTCACGGGTCCTCTACAAGTATACAAAGTTTCAAGTCAATCCAATGTTTCTAAGTCAGTGAAAATCGCGTTGAAAGATTCCGTTACATTGATACAAAAACACTTTTTTTTTTGCTTTTCTGATGATTATGGCAAGGATTTTAGAAAATAAATATGAAATTATTGTATTGTCACGGGTCCTCTACAAGTATACAAAGTTTCAAGTCGATCCGATGATTTTAAGTGGGTGAAAAAAATCGCGTTGAAAAATTCCGTTACATAGATAGATAGATACGTAGATAGATACAGATCAAGCTAATATAAAGCGTGTAATAAAGTTCTGTTTAATAACTACGTCAAGTGGTTAAAAAAAATATAATTGCCTTTCAAAACATGTTTCATCTTGTGCATTTCAACTGGTATTATCGCCTCACTATGATGGTTGTCTGTTTATATAAAAGCGGGTGGCGCGGCAATGCTTGACAATGATTAACATGCGGAATTATTTTAGTGTCGGTAGTCGGTATCTTTTTATTTAATTATATATAACAGCTGCGGGGAAACAAAGCGAGCCGGTGGACAACCATCATAGTGAAGCTACATTACTAATGATGTATAAGTTGTACAACAGGTTCAGGTCTGAGGGCGTGTTCTTGTTGGGCAAGTATTCATTCTCAGGTTTTTTCAAAATTTCTATGTCTTCTAGGATGCTAATATTGGTTTGTTATTCTTGTAATTTTGACATAGTACTATCGATTTTGTCGAAAGTGATGACCCGTTTCTAGTATATGTTTGGCAAAACTTGATTCTTCTTTCGTTATTAATATATATTTTTTTAATGTTCAGTATATCTCGTGTTAAATTTTATTGTTGTTCTACCAAAGGAAACTTATCGCAATTTTGTACTTTAGTCAATAAACGCCTTTGTTTTCGTATTTATTTGTTACTTCAATTTTGTTTGACACGATGTTGTTGAGTTTGTTATTAGTTTTAAAGGCGATTTTTTTTTGTTTTTGTCTTGTTTTTTTCATGGAATTAGCTAATTTAAAACCGTTTCAAAATTGGTAGAGATATTCTATGCCAAAAAAATACGAAGGCTTGATTCTGGCAGGTCTACATGCTGAACGTAGCCACGCTTATCATTGCGTTTGGCGAGTGAAACTGAACCAAGTCACCAGGTAGCGTTACCTGTCCAGCTGAGCGCTCCTGCTGCATATCGGAGAGCACCGGATCATGGAACTCGTGTTTAATAAATCGCTGGTCTAGGCCATTGATATATGTCAAAGTCAACAAGGTATGCTTTAGGGACTTGATATCGGAATCGTTTTGATTTTCCTCTTATAAACTGATTCAATACATATCTTCCAAAATATTTGACCATGCTCTCATCCTACAATATATTTGTATAGGCACAAAGAAATCACCAAACTTACACTTGAGTTAATTTATAAGCGGTCACATTTTCCACAAGTTGTATTTGTTTTCTGGGTTGAAGTCTTCATTATTAGAAAAATGTATAAATCTCAAGATGTGTTCAAACTTATTCCTTCTCATTGCATTGCTCACTAGTTTATTATGAGAGGCATCATTATTCTTCCAATACATTCTCTTTGAATGTAAATTTCATTGTAGCTACCCATTAAAATGAGAATAGCGATAAAACATCAAATTTCGGCTGCTTATATGATAGGGTGGGGACATTTATTGAGCAATGCACATCAATTGAATTGTTCTACTATGACGTCAATACGTTCGTGAGTGAGGAAAAGTTCTAAAGCTTCATTTCCATTTTTTCTTCATATAAAGGTAAATTACCAGCGTCAAAATCTCTATTGATATTTTGAAAATCATCGATCACCCGATGTATGTTTTTTGTATACTCTGTATACGATACCGGTGGAACTCGTGTTTCTGATGAACCTGGCTTCATTTTGAGCTGGTTCTGGTAGCATTTCTCTTCAATCGGTAGTTTCGTACTTCATCCTCAGCAAGGAGTTGTTTTTCATTTAGATTATTAAGAGTATCACCCCCGTCTTCATCAGTCAAGTCAGGAGGGGCAATAAAAATATCTTCTACGTCATCATTTTCCTCGTCAAATAAAGTGTCTAGAACTTCCTTGAGTGTAAATCCCGATGCTAGCATCTTAGCAAGTTCCAGAAAAATAAACAAAGATCCTACATTATATTGCCATAAAATTATTTTAAAAGAAAGATATAACATTTTATAAGTTATGCTGGGAAACATAAACTGGCATTTCATATAGAAATCTGCTGACATCAGTGCCTAGCCTAATATTTATGTTACAGCAAAAGTCAACAACACCCTGTGTCAATACCAAGTGTTCATAACAACTGAATGCATCGGAAATGTGAATATTATTATATTCCAAATCTTTTGTATATAAAAAATTTCATTATTTAATGTATTATTTAATTTACACTTATTATTCTTCTATGGTGTAGTATAAATTATGCAATCTGAAAATTAGTGATAGATATGCATCCACTGTCTCACACTATGAACTGATACAAAGAAAAGCAAACACCAAGTCTTCCTGGAAATCAACAATGTGCGATTTGCATAAACATTATACTGTCAAAAATGAGCTTGAGGTGTTTTTGTTTAAATATGCAGGTGTTACATTTATGTAACGCTGGGCACTAATCGGTTAATTATGTAAGTCCGTAAGACACAAATGAAGCGGTTAGAAGCAAAGTGATTTTGTCAGGAAAAAGGGTTTGGCGCATAATTACATTCTTCGTTCATAATTTTATTTAGTGGCAAAGGTATATAAGTGTAAGTGTTAGCAGTAGAAAAAGAACGATTGTTATAACTTCCAATTACTTGCGATTTTTTACAACTTCAAGTTTAAACCTCTTCTTCTCAAAACTTAAAAATTTTCCCTTACACCCTTTTGCTTCTAATAGCCTCAAACATAATTTTGAATTATTATTATATTTTTGATGAATTTTATGAAGTTAGTTAATATTTTTGCAAACTTTATTAACCATAAGTGAGCACTTGTTCGGGTGTCTCTACAGGATTACACGGTTCCTGGGAGAAGAAAGTAATGAATACAGTACACTTGATAGTAGTGGTAGGACTTTATTAGACTAAACGTAAGACACATAAATATAAGCCACATGTGTTGTTGACAGTCCATGTCTAGTTATAACATCACAACACAATTATGTTGTTTATTTGGTAAAAATGAATCTCGTTAATAGTCTAGAATTGTTTTAATTTTAAGGAGCAGTTTATGTAAAAATATAAGTTTTGTGCACGTATGAAGTTTTAAAGGAATTCTCATTAAATTATCAGAATCGCTATCTATTAAAGTGCATAACGTTGTATATTCTCTTCAAATAGAAAATATTTACTGGCTGCACTTTTGAGATTAGAATTTGCTGTACTTTCACCCCACTTAATGTTATATTCCTAATTCATTAATTATATTTATGAATTGTATTTTACAATAGAATCTGTTACTTTTTTGTGTTTAATCCCAAGAATTTTTAATAATAAATAATAACTACTTCTCGAAGGATCGAAAACTGAGAATAAATTTATGATTTTGATGTTATTACATCAGAACATAACTTTTTTGAGAAAATGACTGGGATGAAAGTATATTAGTTTATAAATGACAAAATTGTAAGTATAGTAATACAAATATTACTGATTTTTAAAATTTTTACACAATACTGCAATTTTAATATTTATTATTTTTTTCACTAATTTGTTTAATCCCTTTATGTTTTATATTAAATTGTTGACTTCTTGAAGCTATAATCTTTATTATTATGTTTGAACTTATATCAGTATACCCTTATTAATGTTGTTGAGGATGGTTAGGTTAAATGTTTGGATGCGATTATATCTCTTTTAGGATAATATTTTTATCTTTATATAGAACGATATACAAACCATAAAATTAAGTAAGGTCCAACGTGGACTATCCATTATGGGACAGATTCCTTTAAATGGACTAAGATACCGCAAAATTCTTTACGTTTGAAGACCATAACTATTACCACTCAAGTATAATTCCTTTTAATTCATATATAATAGGGTATCTAATCCTAGTATATTAATTAGATATCATACCTTCATCATAAAATCAAATAGTAGTACATTAAAATTTACATCAATAACCGATATGTTTAAAGCGACTAACTACTCACATTACATGTATAACCGTACATATTTAATTAACATTCAACAACTCAAAATTACATTAATAATTAACACTTTACTTTTAACTAAAAAATCAATATTTCATTAAATAGAAAAATCAAGCATATATAGATCTCCCTTAAAGTATATAATTCAAGCAAGAATAACAGTTTGTAACTATATTGAAAGTATTCCTAATATATTTTATAAAGTTACTGTGTCAAGAGAATATTTATAAATTGTGCCCTCCCTGTAGTTAACAGCATTCAATGCAATACGTTAAAATTGCAATTCAGATATATTCCAACTCAAATTCTATCTCCTAAAAATAAATAGTTATTAAGTATTAATGGCATTACAATTTGCTTACATACAGTATTTACGTGTTCCCAAGACTTGTCCTGAAATTTACTCTCGTTTATCCAATTTTCTGGATTTACCATTAACTCGTAGCATTGCAATGTATCACGATTTAAATATAGACAACAGCTTATACCTCTAATATTCCAAATTGTTACATTTTGCTAATATATGGATTTCGTCTTCAAAGCTCCCGCACATTGGACTTATTCACATATCGCGATGTGTCGATAATTTTTATAAAATTACATGCCCTCAACCTAAATCAAACGAGGCCTGATCTCTCATTTAATACTAGACTGTATATGTAAAATTCTTTTCGTCAAAATTATTTTATATTTCAGTGAAAGATTTCCAGTAAAATCAGATATAATATCTTGTTGGATTATATCTAAATACTTCTTACATATTTTTCTCAGCACATTCTTACGATTTTCGGTACCTTTCCCAATCCGTACCAATCTTTTGGAGTTCCCTGTTAACCTCGTCTGTCAAGAATTTCACATCAATATTCCTAATTTGGTGGTCGTATCAAATTGCTGTAAGCATTGTTTGTTCACCTTGAATTAGCTTCAACAAGTGGTACATACAGTACAAGAATTTTGCAGTTTATGTCGTCTTTAAATTATTCTAATTCATATAAAATTCCACAGTTAGAATCGGCCATAGCAACTCCTCAAATATTTAAAATGTGTATATATAATTTATTTAGTATTTCCGTTTTTTGAGAACCCACTTCTCAACATCTCGGTGTATAACTGACCTCATCAACATTTTTTATGCTAACTGGAAAATCAGGCACTCATACCATAATACCCAGCACACTGTTTCCATTTATTCTATGCTATATCGATATGGATTTCCACTTTCCATTCATTTTCAACGTCGTACCAAGATATTAAAAATATTTCGCTTTCTGAAGCACTCTATGTTCTCCCACAGACTGCCACATTTTTAACGTAATTATTGTCTTACAAACATTTACGGTAAATTTCCAATTGTTACATTATAGCTCCAATCGATCAAGTCCTCTTGTCGTGGAACAGATAATAATTAAATCATCTGCATACAATAGAACAGGGAGTTAACATTTTTCAACTCCGGAGCCTCTAGAATTAGGTCTACAAATAATACATTAACTAGCATTCGTGAAAAACATGCAACCTTGTCTCGTTGACCGATTTTCTGAAATGTTCTATGTGATGAAACCTTAGTCTAGAATTTAATATATTTATAATTTACTACAACTTAGCACTTACTTCTGATTATGAAGAGTTAGTTAATTCATAACATTAGAGTGTCAATCTAAAATAATCATTTTATGATAATCTTCTATTCCTCAAATAATACCTTTAAGTTGATTAACCCTATTCATATTCTTTATTCCACTTCGATCCACAGTATCGAATGTCATCTAAAATCAATGATTACACAAAACAGTTGACCCTTCTTCTTTTTCAGATCTTCATCAATTAATGTTCTCAGAACAAATGCGTTGTCCAATGTGGAGTGCCCTTCTCTAAAACCAGATTCATATTTTGAAATCACATTGTTCTCTTCATCCCCATTGTCTCATTCGTTCGTAAGGAACCAAACACTGTCAATAGGCAAATTCCCCTATAACTTTCTGGTACATGAGCTTCACCCTTTCCTTTATACTACGGTTTTAATACACCTGTCGCTAAACCTTCTTGATAGTTTTCACCATTACAAAGTTTGTTGAACTCAATTTATAAAACTTGTAATAATTTATCTAATAATATAATATTTTTTAGAGAATTGTGCTGCGGGTAATCTAACGATTCAAGGAACTTTACTTTTATACAATTTAATGGATGTAAGCACTTCACTTATCGAAATCCACTGGTCTAGTAACCAGATATTTATTGAGTCGATTATATATTAACCCCTCACGTCCGAACACCCTATCAATGTGGTTTTCCCATTCTCCGGACAAAATTCTTGTGCGATTTATGTTCCTTATTTTGAATCCTCATGTCGCTTTCCAAGTGTCCATAATGTTCCCACTTTCAGTCGGGATTTTCATTTCCTCGTCCGATTTCTTATTTTGCTATTCTAATTTTGCTTCTCTTAATAATTATTTGCATTATTTTCTCTGCTATGTATACAATTTTGTGTTTTCCTTCATGCACTCCTTTATAAACTTTAAAATACTACTTTCGACGTACTTTTTCTCTTTCTACATACATTGTTGTACGACCATTTATCCTTCAGATTCATTGTGCATTTAACCTTGAATTTTTACCCTCCGTCTTGAAAATGTTCTGTCAGAGTTTTCAATAATTTTTATTAATGTTAAGATCATTTATTTCAAAACTCTGTGTCAGAGTTTCCAAACTCCTGATAAATTCTTCTCTTCGATCTTCAATCCCCCTGAAATGTGTAATTGGCCGTAAGCCTAAAGTTTTTGTCACTTCATCAATACTGGCTCTCTGATGTCTTACATATTTGAAATAAATGTGTTTGTAAAATGATGAGATTCAATTCTGGAAACTGTACCGCGATTATTTAGAACTGGAATTGTGTGTTGTGTGTATTCTGTATAATCGATTACGCTCCCCCATTTTTGTTACTAAATATAATTTCTCCATTTGTTCTACATTTTTCCGTTCAAAATTACAAGTTTAAACGCATAGCAAAGACATAACAATTGATTTCCTTCTGTATTTATAATATATTTCTCTTCATGGCATGGGACTCATGCAATAAATGGACAGGATCGAAATAAACCCTAGCAATACCAATGAGGGGGTTACTTTATGCCCACCTTCTGTCTTTTTAATTACTATGTCTTTTAATTACTTAACTACAAGCATGAAAAGTTATTGTCAATCATTGTCTCTAGTATTGAAATGCATAATTGTTTGTAAGTTTTTATTGTTGGTCATTTTATGAAACAATGATCTGTTAGAGTGGTCATAAAGTATCCCCCTCCGTTGGTAGTTCGTTTAATGGTCAACGTGTATTGAAATGTTTTTCCGTAGCCTCTTCAGCAATGTTTTTGTATCTGTAATTTTGTTTTTACCAACAATGGAGTTGGTTTATTATAATCTATTCTTTCATTATTGATTGGTCTGACAGTTTGCTCTCTTGTTTTTTACTTATTCAGTATTCAGTCTGTCTATTGTGCTGTTGAAGTAATTTACACATGTGAGTAACATAATTATTTCAATATGTCTCGACGTCCTTCGACAGACAAAGAAATTATGGATATACTTGATAATAAATTAGTTTCAGATTTTGAATTTGTTGATATGATGAGGAAGTGAAACAGAAGATGAAAATATTGTGCGAGAGCAAGTTGACGAAGTAATTTTATTGCCTTCTGATGATGACGATGTGGATCATAATAGTGTATTTGAAGATAACGTCAGTGCCAGATATGTTACAGCTAGCGGAAAAATGTTCACCTGGTGAACAGCGAAATTTGATTTGCCTTCTCCTTTAACAATGAAATCAAATTTCACTAAACATATTTCAGAAAGCGACCACATTTTCAACAATATCGATAATACAATGTAAATTATACAGAGAGAAATCAACAGACACAAAATTAACATTTTACAAGAAATCGAAATTATCAAGAAGGCCAAGAATACAAACATTCTCAACGAAAATGTGCCTAATAAGCAACAACCCTCTATTAGACATACAGTTAATTTAATACTACTACAACAACTCCAGAAGATGAAGCATGCATCGAAAGGCCTAGAGTGAAATCAACGAAAATTTTAGATAGTTGAGGAAGACGGTAGTATACAAGATAAAAATAAATAGTAGTTTAAACAAACTAAAACAACAAGCTTTATTAGAAAACCAAACTAAAAAATGAAAAATAATTTTATTTTCCAACACGCTTGGGATAAAATTAAAGTGGTCAACAAAAAAATAATCTCCAACACATCTAGAATAAAACTAGAGTTATCTACAAAAACAATAATTTTAATATCAAAAGCGTGGGATGCTCTGTATCAATTAACACGTATATTTGATAATATACAGATATAGGTAAAAGTAAAGTCTCTAAGAAGAAAACGTAAAAACCATAAAAAGCACCCAACGCTTTTGATAGTAAAATTATTCGTTTTATAGATAACTCTAGTTTCATTCTAGATGCGTTAGAGATTATTTTTTTGTTGACCACTTTAATTTTTTCCCCAAGCGTGTTGGAAATTAAAATTATGTTTTTTTTATTTTTTGTTCGGTTTTCTATAAAGTGTGTTTTTTAGTTTTTTAAATTATTATTTATTTATTTATTTTTTAGTTTCGTTATCTAATAAAGCGTGTTGTTTCAGTTTTTAAACTATTATTTATTTTTTTAATTTTTAGTTTAATTGATTGTCATAAACCGGAATCCCATGAAAATTTAATTGCTTAATACTTTTCTAAAAAAACTCTGGCCTGGATTTGAACTAGCGACCTATTGATTGCTGAAATTATATAACACTACAGTCCACCGCTCTACTAACTGAGCTCTTACAACGATTGACTAAAAAGT
Organism: Diploptera punctata; assembly: GCA_030220185.1. NCBI lineage: Eukaryota > Metazoa > Arthropoda > Insecta > Blattodea > Blaberidae > Diploptera > Diploptera punctata. Next base: position 6,692 of record JASPKZ010005601.1, on the reverse strand, counting down.
CGGTAAGTCCGCAACCTATTTCACAGGTTTTTTTCCGATGATTCTGGCCAGGATTTTAGAAAAAAAACTATGAAATTATTGTATTGCCATGGGTCCTTTACAAGTATACAAAGTTTCAAGTCGATCCAATGTTTTTAGGTGGATGAAAATCGTGTTCAAATATTCCGTTACATAGATACAGGTTCGTTACATAGACAGATCCGGGTCAAGCTAATATAAAGCGTGTAAAAGTATATAATTTAACATTGTTATAACCTCAACTGTATAAAAAAATTATGAACTTAAAAAGTATAGACTAAATCAAATGTTGAAATAAAATATATTCATAAAACGTTTTTATACAAATATCACGAAATAAAAACTGCGTAATTGAAGACGCGGGGGGCACGCCGTAGCGTAGTGGTTAAGGCACTGAGCTACAAGCCGGAAGGTCGAGGGTTCAAGTCCCGGTGGGGTCAGGATTTTTAAACTGACCCAAACCTTCTGGCGGCACTATGGCCCTGGGGTCGACTCTTCCTCTAACGGAAATGAGTACCAGACGCTTGTTCTGGGCGTAAAGGCGGCCGTCACGCAGGGCTGACAACCCGGCTGACATCAAGTGCCGATTGTCCAGAAATAGTGGGAGCCTTAACCTCCTACTGCCCCAAGGGCCTCCTGAGGCCTGTAGTGGGAATACTTTACTTAATTGAAGACGCGAACCTGCTATCTTCATTAACAGAAACAGTGACCGCGTGCTTCACCGCTGAGCTCTCGGGACACGTAGAAGAGTCTTCAGTTCATGCCACATAACACAGTAACTCAGGGACTGCACAATTATGATTAGTTTCCTAGTTTGAACTAAGGGCTGTGTCGAGTATGACTTAGAAGAAATGTGCGTTCAAGAGATGACTCATTTTTTTTGTCGAAGGGTGTATATAAATGAAGACATCTTAGAAGAATTACACATGGAACCTTCAGAAAACCAATTTTCTGATTATAAGTGAAGATGTATGCAACATGTCCATCAAATGGAAGATCACAGGATATCCAAACAAATGTTAAGATATCAACCTGCAGGATGAAGAAGACCAGGACATCCATTCAAAATACTTCTGGATGGTGTTTCTCTTGAGGCCGAAACAGGTCAACAAATGGCCTAAATTTGTGAGGTAATGATGATATATATATATTATCATTATCATCATCATCATCATCATCCTTCACCGGTGTGGAAAGCAACGGGAAGCTACCACACCTACACAATTCCCTAGTAAAACTACAAGCATAGCATGAAAATGCTATGATTGCAGTGAAGGACCTGCCTTCGGGCAGAATTACTATGGATGGATGGATATATATACACTGTATTATATTTGTATTGAAGTGATACAATTTTGCACAAACCAAGTAATTTATAAACATTTAGATAATATCTTAAAAATTTGAAGTACTTTGGGTTGAAAACTTTTATGTGTTGTTACATATTTTATAATATGTCGGTAAACGAAAAGTATCAACAAGAGAAAGTTTTACAAATAACAAAAGTAAATAAAATCTTTAAAAAAATGCTGTGTAATTTTGTTTAACAGGTGATTCCAAAGATAAAATTTTCACATTTACTTTACAGTTTTTATTTAAGACTAAATAAATTAGAACTTCTATAAATATGTAACTATACCAATGTTGAATGCGACAGTGAATTTAGTTGGTTTCCTTGCGCTGATCTCCACTCTTGTTACACTATTTTATCAAATGTAATCTAAACTTTGCATATCATTAAATTATATGTTGTACCTAAAATGTAATAAAAGATTGTAATGTGAAGTAAATACTTTGTACTTTCAAATCAAAATCTGTGTGTTCCACTGATTTTCAGAATGAAAATGATGAACCAGATATTGTTACGGAAGAGTCTACATACCTGCTGAGGAAAGGAATGTTGAACTAGTTAACACGGATGAGAATAAGTATGTTATTTTTAAAATAATATTAACATTTGATTTTATGAAATATTGAGGTAAAACATAATTCATTTTTATTTTGTGGAACATTAGATATATGGATTTTATGTTCATATTTACAGATCTCAGAATATCAACTCAGAGGGCAATGTAGATAATATAACTAACATCAGCTCAAATACAACTCAACCTTTGCTTAAGAAAGAAATGTCATTTTCGCGTCTTAGAAATAATAGAAAGACAAAACTTATTAGTAAAATTGAAGGTTCAAAAATATACACACTAAAAAAGAGAGATAAGAGGGATTTTTATAATGAATGTGATAACGGATTTGGAACTCTCTCTGATCTTACTCGACATCTCCAGATTTATGCAGGAGAAAAAGGTTTTTCATGCCAATTTTGTGGCAAAGATCTTGTAATGAAAGAATCATTAAGAGCACATTATAAATTACATCCAGGTGAAAAGCCTTACTTTAATCGATGGAACTCCAACCTTATCAGAGAAGAGACTCAGCCAAAGCACTCCTCGATATATTCCTGCCAGATGACATTCCAGATCTCGATAACGATGTGCAGAGACTCATCAGAGAATCTAACCGAGACTGCGTAGCCCTGAACACACTACAAGAGCCAGAGTTCGCATCTCACGAAGTAGAAGAAATAATAAACAATTTAAATGAAAAGAAATGTTCAGGCCCCGACGGAATTGATGGAACTATTATTAAAAACATACATCAGACCTTACCAAAATTCTGGAAGATAGTTTTTAATAAATGTCTACATTTAGGTTGCTTCCCGAAAGTCTGGAAAGAGGCAAGAGTAATAGCTATCCCTAAGTCAGATAGGAGAAAGCTGCTATCCGTCACTGGATACAGAGGAATCAGCCTACTATCTATCCCCGGAAAATGTTTGGAAAAATTGGTGATGGAAAGACTCAACTTCTTTCTCCAAGAGAAGACACTCATTCCCCCACAACAATATGGCTTCATCGTTGGAAAATCCTCTTCTGATGCCATCAAAGCTGTCTCAGATTTCATACACCAAAGTAGAAGTAAGGGGATGAAATCCTGCCTCCTTTCCCTGGATATCAGTGGCGCCTTTGACAATGCTTGGCACCCAAGTATCAAAGCGCGTTTAGGAGAAATAAACTGTCCTTCAAACATCTATAATATCATAGTGGACTTCCTACATGACCGTACAGCTTACTTCAGACAAGGAAACTCTTCAACGAGTAAGAACGTCACCAAAGGATGTCCCCAAGTATCTGTATCAGGTCCCACTCTGTGGAATATTTTAGTAAGTGGACTTATTTCAGAGCTGGCAGACGTACCCGACCTGAAGACCGTGGTGTACGCAGACGACATAATGATTATACTTAATGGTATTTCCCATGATCACATACTAAACACGCTCCAATTAACACTGCAAATCCTGCAAGATTGGTGTTGCAGAAACAAACTTGTAATCTCTAAGGAGAAATCTTCTCTAATGCCTATGTACGTCAGAAAGAAAGACACATACGCCAATCACCCAATAGTTACAGAATGGGGCCTAAATGTGGTAAATAAAATGAAATATTTGGGTGTGATGATAGACCACAAAATGGACTGGTATCCCCATTCACTATACCTGGAAAATAAAATACTACATCTCCGAAATATGCTAGTCAGATGTTCCAAGGCGACTTGGGGCATGTCCTTCCATCATCTTATGACAATCTGTCATCAAGCCATTGTGCCTATGATACTGTATGCTGCAGTTTCCTGGAGCCCACAAATCTCCAAACGGGCTAAAACCAAATTGAATCAAATACAAAGACACTTTCTTCTTTTCGCAACAAAAGCATACAGAACAGTTTCATACAATGCTCTCCAAGCTCTAGCATGCGTCATGCCCATGGATTCAACAGTACTCCTACACAACGACATTAAAGCAATATACAGAGACCAAGCCACCAATGCTATAATCCCTCTACTGAAACGAACTGAAATGCCAATACTAATAAAAGGAATTCATCCCAAAGATAGCTATATAGAAATAGATTAAACTGGAACTGTAGGGAGTGCCGACTACTTAATATTCACGGATGGGTCCAAAACGGCTAAGCATGTGGGAGCAGGTATGGTAGCCGAGAAAAACTCAAAGGAGGTATTTACCAATATGAAAAGACTTGACATAGAATGCTCAGTCTTCCAGGCAGAACTCCTTGGAATTCAAATGGCAGTTGAATGGATTGAACTACAAAAAGATGTAACTTCAACATATGCTATCCACGTAGATTCACAAGCCGCTCTTCTAGCCATAGCCAATAGAAAATCAACCAACCCTTTGGCGATCCAAACCAGAGAAAAGCTAATCGTACTCAAAAAGACGAGAAAGATTGACCTCCACTGGGTTAAAGGTCACGCAGGTCTTCGAGGGAATGAAAGAGCTGACTATCTGGCTAAAATAGCCGCTAGCTACAAAAATACTATCGACTATAACTCCATCCCTATAACACGAGGCAAGCAGTTATTAAAAGAATACTATGAAACAATCTGGAATTTAATTTACACCAAATCAAATGACGCCTTCCATACCAAAATATTCATCCCCAACATACCCTATAGACTGTCCCTATCCCTATGGCCTAACTATATAACCACACAATTTCTCACCAACCATGGACTATTTAAATCCTACCTACACAAAATGAACAAAACTGCTTCACCTTATTGCAACTGCCCAGAAAAAATCACTGCAGACGGCCCACCATCTGATGACTGAATGCAACATGTTCTCCAGAGATCGACCAGCTATACTACAAATTGCTATCTCCGCCAAATATTCTGAAGTTCCACTTTACACACAGTCAACGTTGCAGAATTTCTTACGAGGATCTTCCGTCAACTACAAGAACAACTAGAACAATAATTGAACAATGGTAAAACTGTAAATATCCCGTGATATACCATTGGTGAAACACGGGTTGTAACATATATGTAAATAAAAAAAATAAAAAAAAAGCCATTTGAATGCAATAAATGTGATGAAAAATGTTCTCGTTATGTCAGCTTGAAAAGATATTTGAAAACTCATTTGGAAAAATATATATGTGACATCTGTGAACAACAGTTTTGTAGTCAGAGAAGTCTCATAGATCATTTAATTATTCACAGTGGTGAAAAGGCATTTTCATGTGCAATCTGTGGGAAAAAATGTTCTCATAAAAAGAGCCTGAATTTTCATTTGTCTGCTCATTCTAACGAGAAACCATATTCGTGTGAAAAAGTGCGGAATGTGTTACTTTATCAAATTACATGAAGATTCATGGTGAGAAAAGAATTTTGTTTGTGTAGAGTGCGGGAAGAAATTCTTAAGGAAGAGGGATATGCAGTTACACATCACACTGGAGAGAAAACCATTGAATGTTCACATTGCACTAAAACATTTGCACGTAAAGAAAACTTGGTAAAACATATACGTACACATACAGGTTTGAAACCTTTTATTTGTGCAAAGTGTGGTAAAGCATTTACAACAAATCAACAGTTGAAACATCATACTAGTACACATGAAGAGTTAAACCATTTATGTGTGCTCAATGTAGTAAAACATTTGCTGGGAAAGACCGTTTGAAAGATCACTTAGCTACCCATTCTGGAAAAAGGCCATTTTCTTGCCCACATTGTGGTAAGGGTTTTGTGCGAAAATATCAATTACAGTATCATTTGAATACAACACATGGAGGCAAAGTTGTTTTGAAAATGTGATTACAATCATTTTTTTCTTTGTCTTCTCTGTATCTGACTTTCAAAATCTGTAAATACGTACTGTACCAAAATGTAAAAAATTAGTAATGCGTTAAAATTATATTTTCTGTCACATTCAGAACTTCCTCAGACTACAAACCATGTGGAATTTACTTTTTTTTTGTCACTCCTAAGATAACTAATAGGTATTTTAGACACAAAAACCACTGTGATCAGCTATAATAATTTTCTTCTGTCTCTAACCTCTGACATTGTGAAAGTATTATAGACATTAAGTACTATATTTTAAAGATTACAGTGAGGTAAATTCCTTTCTTTGGTTAGGAAATTATTCTCCAAATGATTAACTTACGTAGGTTTTACAATAGGCCTATACAACTAGGGAATCAAATTATCTCTTTTGTACAAAATTAAACACAATACCTATTTAATTAACATTTGTTTGTTTTGGCAATGTTATGAATATGGCCATAGTAATTTAAATATCGAGAATCTAAATATATTCCTTAATTTTATGGATCACCTGAAGCATACAAGTATGGACATTACTTCTGTCCCAATGAAAGCCTTGAAATGTGTAATGGAACTGGTCCGTAATCGTCTACCCCATTCTCACATGCACCCAGTATATGGCAAGTTACCAATACTGGAAATCCCAGACTCGATATATCCTCTTTTTATTCATTGAGTGTTAATTAAATTATAAAATGCCCCTATCCTTTTTAAAATTGAGAGACTTACAAAAATTGCCAATAGTTAGGTATAACATAAGGTACACTCTTTGAAAAAACTGATGTACAGAATACATGTCATCGAGAAGAAGGTCTGTGCACAAGCATGTGTTCATAAGTAGAAAAACTCATTGAGAGAAACAAAAATATTATTTTGTTTTTCTCTAACACAAGAGAATAGAATTTACCATACATAATTAGTTACAAAAATACAAACACCAAAAATAAAATTCAGAGGATATTATCTTAAACCTTTAAACGCCCAGA
>JASPKZ010005600.1:0-24565 GCA_030220185.1 Diploptera punctata | reverse complement strand
GAAACAGATTAAGAAAAACAGCTGAAAGAACAAAAAATCCACAAGACGTACAACACTGGAGAAAACAAAGTGCCATTCTCAAAAGAGAAATTATTAAGCAAAAAAGAACTAGCTTCCACAACTTTATAAGCAAAGCAGGGTTTACACCAAAAGTAGATCAGTATACACTTTCATCAAAAAAGTTAACAATAATAATGCTAACCGAAACAAACCCCCAATAAAAATAGAGAAATAAGCCTATTACCGATGATAAAATAATTGCAAATAAATTTAACCACCACTATGCCAACGAACACAAACTCAACAAATATGCAAAGGACAAACCAAAAAAGCAATCAAAATCAAAATTGCCAAGAGGCAACCTAAACAATCACACGAAACCACATGACATATTTAATAAAAAGTTCTCTATACAAGAGCTGGAAGAGGGCAATAAAAAACAAGACCAAAACAGGAAAACAAGCCGGACCAGACAGAATATTTCCAGAATTTATAACACATCTGGGACCTTCAATGAAAAGAAGATTACTCGACTTCTACAACAACAGTACACGCATACCAGCAGAATGGAAAAAAAGCCATTGTAATACCTATTCCGATCCGATTGAGGGTCTTTCCACTTTTCAGCGGTTGCCCTTTTACCAGCCGGCTGCTGGCCCTTCACATCCACTTGTGTCAATCACAGAGGTAGATGATCAACAGCCAGTGTAGGGGTGACATGTGGTTAGCATGTCGAGTCTCCCAGCTGTTATAGCTGGTTCCTCAACCTGGAGCCGCTACTTATTGTAGCTACCCAATTGCCTCACGATGCTGGGTGGGCACCGGTCCCATACTGGCCGAAATACCATGAGAAAATTTCTTCCCCCATGGAGACTCGAACCAGCGCAAGTTCCCATAGCTCTGCGCCAAGGCTTCCTACCTTAACTGCTCGGCTACGGCGCGGGACCTTAATACCTATTCAAAAACCTAATAAACCAGCAGAAGACATAAATAGCTACCGCCCAATATCTTTAACATCCGTACTAGCCAAGATAATGGAAAGAATGGTTATGGCTAGATTAAATTGGTATCTGGAAACACAACACCTTCTGACTCCAGAACAGGCAGGTTTTAGACCAAAACTTTCAACAAGTCACCAATTGGTTAAATTCACCCAGGAGAGGATGCCGTCAACAGAAGGAGAGAGTGTCCTAGCAGTATTTGTAGACCTACAAGCAGCCTATGACAAAGTGTGGCGCACCAACCTTATTTGGAAGCTACAAAAAATGGGAATAACAGGCCATATGTTACCACTGGGTTAAATCCTTTGTAACACAAAGATGGATAGCTTCCAAGTATAACAACCTCCAATCAAATTACGTCCAAACCAAAACAGGACTACCACAAGGCGCTGTCTCAAGCACCACCCTCTTCAATAGTTACATCAATGACCTCCCTAAGGAAATCAAAATTAATCAGCACATCAAATGTGCACTATTTGCAGATGATTTAGTCATATGGATGAAGGCCAACAATTCAGCCAGAAACCACAAAGAACAGCTGCAGAAGTATATGGACAATGCCATAAAAAGGCTACAACACTGGTGCACAATTAACAACATGGAAATCAGCATGTCAAAAACATTTTACCAGTACTTCTCACTAAGACACACAAGTGAATCCTTCAACATACCAATCAACAATAGCCCGATAACCAAATCCAATTGCACAAAATACCTAGGAGTCCATCTAGATAATAAACTAAACTGGGAGCACCATGTCAACAAGATCGAAGAAAAAGCGAACAAAAACTCATACATACTGAAGATATTAGCTGGGAAGAAATGGGGGAGCACATTGGACACCCTAAACAAAACATAAAATCTACATGAAACCAATTATAACCTATGGAGCAGAAACAATAGTAACAGCTAAAGACACCACAATGAATAAACTAGAAATAATCCAGAATTGAATGCTAAGGTTAGTCACTGGAGCAGTAAAATCAACTAACACTGCAACTATGAGAATGTTCACAGGCAACCCCTCAATTAAAAATGAGATGGAAAAGAAATCCTGCATCATGCACACAACATTAGCAGCGCTACCAAAAGCAATCCAACCTCAAAGCACAACACTCCAGATCTTAATCACACAACCTTCCTTTCTCCACAAAACTAGTAATCTTTTCCAAAAACACAAATTAGATGCCAAAACTGAACCAACACCTCAAATACCAAGCCCATTAGAATACCAACTGTACAATGCAACCCTCTCAATAGACGAAATAATAAAGAAAAATTATACAAACCCATCAATAGCCAAACAAATGACCTTAGAAACTATTAGTACAAAGTTCCCAGAACCAGAGTGGCTAAGAGTCTTCACTGATGGCTCCAAAACCAAGAGTAAAAATGCTGGTGCAGGAATCTACTCTCATCTGTTTAGTCAATATGTTGCAGTAGGCACAAACAATACAGCCTTCGATGGTGAAGTAAAAGCCATAGAAGTAGCACTCCACAACCTCCTATTCCGAACAAAAATGTTTACAAAAGCTGTTATTCTGGCAGACTCTAAGGCCGCTATACAAGCAATAACCTCCAACCAAACACCAGAAAATGAAACCATCTTGGAATGCCGTAAACTTCTGAAATACCTCAACAACCAAAACAAATTAATAGCCTTCCAGTGGATACCCTCACACATCGGAATAGTTGGCAATGAAATAGCTGATGGACTTGCCAAAAAGGGTAACAAAATACAGATAACAACCCACCCCAAATCGAACCTCCACATTAAGATCGAAGAAATCAAGAAAGCATTCCAAATGGAAAACCTGAAAGAAAACATTGCAACAGCCAGAGGGAAATCATGGGAAAAAATTGATATGCTACACACAGAAATAAAATATAAAGGCCGCAAGGAAAGCAGTAATTGATGTCAGGACACGAATGCCTGGCTTACCATCTCCACAGAACAAACGTTTTCCAATCAGACGGATGTGTCATATGCAAAGACCCAGACCTGATCATGCACAAACACCACCTTCTAGTCTGGTCCAGCTTTAAATCCAACTGCACAACACTCTAAGGACCTTGTTCGCTTGTACTGGGAAGCCAGAGAGAAAATGACTTAAGCGTCAAATCTCACCATTAGAAAACAACAATCTACCCACAACAGCATATTTTAAATTTATACAATATCTATAAAACAAATTTGATTTCAGTTCGAATCAATAACACACAACAGAATGGACCGGAATTAATAGGGGCGTAAGGCAAGGATGTGGCCTCTCGCCTTTGCTCTTTATCATATATATGGATAGAATACTCAAGATTGGCGACAGATGAGACACGGTTCTATCCAAATTAATAGAAACCATAAAATAGACTCTTTGCTTTTTGCAGAGTGATTTGGTATTAATAGCTCCAACAGAAACAGAGTTTACAGTATTCTATACACAATTTTAATATAATTGCAAAAAGATACAATATGGAAATGAATACAAAGAAAACTTAAGTGATGGCCTTTTGTGGGAAATACCCTATACTTAGCAAAATTGTTTTGGATGATGATGGTAATGAAGGCCAGTTAAATTTTGCTCAGAGGTATTTTTGTTCAGACTTGAGGTTCTTTTATGAACTGGAAAATCTTCACACACCGGGACCCATGGCTTGAGTTCCTCCTGCAGGACTTGGTTGCATTGGATTTTTCATTCCTAAAATACATTGACCCAGGCCAGGTTTGAAAACCTCTGACCCTCAGTCTAGAGGCAAGGATCATAACCACTAGACCACTGCAGAAGGTAACTTTTATGGCACATTTTCATGATTGTAACATTATTTTTGGCACTCATAAGTGTAGCCTGCAGTCTTTATGCTTTATAAAACTTAAAATATTTTAAAAATACAATAGCAAGTAAAAATATATATTTTTGTAATTAAATAATACCTTGTGATACACCTCCTGTGCTCCTTCACTCCCAGATCCAATAGCCTTCGCTTCAAACTGAACAAAGGTTCCGGACGGATCCATGTGGTCCTTTCTCATCACATCCAGCAAACAGGATCGCTACTCCAAACGGACGACTCTATAATTAAAATAACAAACCAGCTTCAGATTAATCTACATGGATACCATTCTCAGTGTAGAACCTGGCCAAGAAAGGTATAAAAATATTAACAGATAAATCACCAATAAATTTTGACACTGTAAAAAAGGCTTAATAACAAATGAAAATGTTAACATCTCTATATAACTCTCCTGGCACGACAGGCCTACAAGGCCCTTAGCCTACCAGCCGGCTGCTGGCCTCACATCCACATGTGTCAATCACAGAGGTAGATGATCAACAGCCAGTGTAGGGGGTGACATGTGGTTAGCATGTCGAGTCCCCCAGCCATTATAGCTGGTTTCCTCAACCTGGAGCCGCTACTTATTGTAGCTACCCAATTGCCTCACGATGCTGGGTGGGCACCGGTCCCATACTGGCCAAAATACCATGAGAAAATTTCTTCCCCCATGGAGACTCGAACCAGCACAAGTCCCGTAGCTCTGCGCCAAGGCTTCCTACCTTAACTGCTTGGCTACGGCGTGGGACTATCTCTATATAACAGATTCATATTTAATGTCCGAAAATACGATCACATTTCTTCACGAATTGTCTTGGCTACATCTAGAAGAGAGAAGAAAATTACACTGTCTAGTTCTGTTGTTTAAGATCCTACATACCTTGATTCCCAATTATTTATCATCTCGTTTCCAGTACCTATCCTCTAACACAAGATCACAACATAGTCTCTTGCTTAATATACCGCAACATAGGACATCACATCACTCCATGTCATATACCATCTTCACTTCTCGCAACTGGAATTCCCTACCACAAGAAATAAGGGGCTGCTGGACATTGGCATCTTTTAAAGAAATCTAAATTTATATTTGCTCTAACCTCTCATCATTACCCAGTGGAAGGTACATATATATGTATTAATTGGTGTTCTTCTCATTTCTATCTTCTCCTTCCTTCCAAGTATTAGGCCAATGCCTGTTACGATCCTATAGAAAATTTTCCCTCCAGCGTTTTCATAGGACGGCCCAGTGATCTTCGTCCTCTTGATATATAATATAAACAGCTTTGGGGATCCGATTTGAACTCATTCTTTCAAGATGGTGTTTCCAATTTAGTTGGTACTGTTTAATATATTCTTTTAAGATATCGGTGTTCATTTTCCGATCCCATCTGGTGTAACCTGCTGTTCTGCGCATGAATCTCATTTCACAAGCCGTTATTCTTCTCATTTAATTTATCATATTATTCTTATTATTATTATCGTATAAAATGTTGTTTGTACATGACATTTACATTGCTACATTTAATGTATCTTTAACTGTTTATAATTAGTATAGTGTATATCTATATTTGTCAAATATTTATTTGTATTTGTGCTGGTTGAGTGGAAGAGAAGGCCTTATGGCCTTAACTCGGCCACAATAAATATTACATTAATATTATTATTATTATTAAACACAAAACAGTTAAGTGCCATTTTCCTCCATTTGTCAACTGATTTTTCTTTTTCTTTTATTTGTTCATTGACGATGTTTTAGTGTTATCAATAAAAAATTGTGAAAACAGTTAGTTCTGAAAGTGTTGTGGAAAGTACCCAGTAAGAACAAAAATAGTAATAGAAGATAAAGTGTTGGAACAGGTTTCACACTTCCAGTATTTGGGCTGCCGATATAACTTATGTAGAAGAACAAGATATAAATAAGAAAATGCAGAAATTTCAAACACATTTGTAGAACAATCAGACAAGCACTGAGGAACAAAGTAAGAAAGGATATGCAGCTAAGATTTTACTCAACAATGGCACTACCAGTGGCGATGTATGGAAGTGAGGTCTGGGTTCTGAAGGAAAAAGAAAAAAGTAAAATTCAGGCAGCGGAAATGAGCTTCCTACGGGCTGTGAAAGGTCGTACAAGAGAAGAACATATTAGAAATGAGAATATTAGAGAGGAACTAAAAGTACAACCACTTCTTCAACAAATAGAAGAAACACAGGAACAATTGGATAGAACATCTGCAAAGAATGACAGAGGATAGGATACCAAAGATGGCACTGATGTATAATCCTGGAGGAAGAAGATCGGTGGGAAGACCAAGAAAGCGCTGGGCTGAACAGATGTGAGATCGAAACAGGCTTAAGAGATTTACAATCTTTTACCTAATCCTCAGCCGTTCTACTATTTGAAACGGTGACTATTTTCAACTAATCATAAAGATATTGGAACCTTATATTTCATTTTTGGAGCCTGATCAGGCAGGATAGATCTAATCCTTGAAGGATGATGATAAGTTAGTTCTGCCATTTTTAACTGCAAGGCAGTTGTTTATGGAAAATCTCCACATGGTTGCAACAGTTAAAATTCTTACAGAGAAGCATATTGATGTGCAAAGGTCATGTCCAAAAAATTATGTGCCGTTTTTAATTGCAAAGCACTAAAACCCAGCGCCAAAGCTCCCGTTTAAACTGTATCATGTGCATGTGGTCAGCTGTCGGAATAAAATTAAAGTAAAACAAGTAAAAAGTGAAAACCAAATGTAGTTTTAGCTTCTAAAATGTTTCTAAGCAGCTTGTTTAGTTCTAGCAGTTAATTAATATACCGTCTGCACATGTGGTGGTATATATGTATATATATGTAGGGAAGTTCAAGTAATGTGAACCCGGTTAATATCTTCTTTAATTGGTGCTGCCCTCGAACAGAAAATATTTTAACTTCTTCTCATCAACTTTGACGGGTTCAAGGCCAGTTAATTTTATTCTTTGTGCAAAGAAGGGTTTATTTGTGATATTTATGAAAATTACCACTTTAAAAGTTTTTCAAGCTAAGAATCAATTCTTAATTTCTGTTATTGATGAAAAACTCCTAAATATATTATATTATGTAGATGCTGTTTTAATATAGTGACGGGTTTGGTTTGATATTATGTGACGTGGTGGCTGTATAAAATAATTAAACATAACAAAGGAATTCGGTTAATGTGGACCCTCCATGAGGACCTGGGTCCACTTTACATGAATGCGTATATTTTATCAATGAGGATGCTATCTGTAAAATCTATTTACTTAATTAATTTTATTTAATATACTTGTAATTTTACTAAACACAAAGACCGTCGCTTGCTGCAGATGAATGACGTGTGAATATTGTAATCAACAATAATTTTTCAAAACATTAAACAAATATCAACGCTTTTTAATTATGATCAGCCAAAAATATTTTCAGATTAATCTGTGCCTGTCTGCATAAATTAATTACGTAAATAAACTTAAAAATAGACTAAAAGCTAAGGTCCACTTTATTCGAATAGGGAAGTTAAGTGGACATTTCTTGTAATGTACATCATCATCATCCTGCCAGGTATTAGTCCTAGAAGAACTGTTACGGCCTGAGAAAGCAGTTTTCGTGCCATCTTTTCATAGGTCGACCAAGTGACAGTTTCCCATTTGGACAGTAGTTCATTATTGCCTTGGGGATCCTGGATCTAGCGATTCTTGAGACATGTTCCTTCCAGTTTAGCTGATATCTGGAGATGTAGTCCAGTATTGGTGACACATTAAGTTCTTGAAGGATTTCTACTTTTTCTTTCGATCCCATTTGGTGTAGCCAGCTGTTCGGCGCATAAATCTCATCTCTCAAGCTGTTAGTCTGCTTCCATCTCTCGTCCTTATAGTCCACGCTTCACTCTCATAACATAGGACTGGTCGAGCCATTATTTGATAAAGACGAGTACGAGTTGATTTTTGCACTAATGAAGGTTTTAAAACTCTATTAATGATTCCCATTGATTTGTTGAATTTCACAATTTTCTCCGATAAATCCAAATTTTCAACAAAAGAGAGTTTATATCCTAAATAAGTAAACTCATTAACCTCTAAAATTTTGTTATTTAAACAATTTTGCTCGGGTATTGGGGATTTTCCACAAAAGGCCATTATTTTAGTTTTATTGGTAGATATTTCCTTGTAATGTAAAAAAGTTTATAAATTATGAAGATGTTTCCATATTTGAATAAAATAACAATTACTATTTCATAGTTACAACACTAATGATAATCACTGTAATTAAACAAAATTCAACCCCCTTAATTAAAAGAAGAAAAACAACAAATTCAAAACAGGGGTCCAAATTACCCGAAGTTCCTCTATATATTGGACATGGACATTAGATAAGATCGGTGAAGGTCTGTATTTTTCTTTCAAAAATCTTTTCAGAAGAATAACCTGAGCAGCTTCATTGCTTTGCAGTTTACTAACTCAAGTCTGGGCTACAAAAGATAGGTGACTACAAAGTGAAGTAAATGTTACCAATAGCGCCCCCATCATCATCTGAGTCTCCGAGGTTTGAAACAGCCTGAGCCACTGACTCTTCTTGTTGTAGATGAACCAGTGGTTCTGACACTCCACACGTGCTCGAGTCTGCCATCAGACAACTCACTGCACAACCTGTCACACAAACACATTGTACAACTCCATGTTTTTATTATTAATTTCATACATCTCAATGATGGATAAATCATATTTGAAGAGAAAAATTATACGCTCAGACCGGGACTTGAACCTGGGGCCCTCGGTTCTCTAGACAAAGTACTCTACCATCTGAGCTACCTGAGCAAGTACCGATCTAAATGCAAATTTTTCTCTATATACTTTGTAATTCCCCCCACCAAATGCTATGAAGCCTTTGCTTCTATCTTTGCAAATGGCGGCTCCTTTATCAAGGAGACATATTTGGGAATTTTTACATTACTATTATAAATGCCAGTACGGCTTTTTTCGATGTTTTTATTATTAATTTCATACACCTCAATGATGGATAAATCATATTTGAAGAGAAAAATTATAAAGGAGCTGCCATTTGCAAAGATAGAAGCAAAGGCTTCATAGCATTTGGTGGGGGAATTACAAAGTATATAGAGAAAAATTTGCATTTAGATCGGTACTTGCTCAGGTAGTTCAGATGGTAGAGCACTTGGTCTAGAGAACCAAGGGTCCCGGGTTCAAGTCCCGGTCTGAGCATATAATTTTTCTCTTCAAATATACATTATACAACTATTATAACAAATATCACTAACTTCCTCTATTGAATCCATAGGTTCATGGCCGTGCACACATAAGCTCTCCACACATCCCTATCACAATTATCTCCTTTTAAAATCTATCTATCTATAATGACGTAGTGCATTGTTGAGCCACAGCCTCTCCTTTGTAAGGAGTTACTGGTCCAAGTTAATTTCTTTTTCTTAAATTAAAATTATTTTTAATCTTTAAGAATTAAATGAATCATGATTTCTTCTTACCTCATACTTCTATGTTTTTTTAAACACAGCACTGCAGTATCGACGACCATCGTCACCATCCTCAGCTGTTTTCACGACTGTCAATTTTTTCTTTTGCCGGTAATTATCCAAACTGCCATCTGGTGTTCTTTTGAAGGAATCATTTTCTAAACTGCCATCTGTTGTACATTTGAAGAACTTTGTAATCAAGCTCATATAGGAAAAACAAAAAGGAACACTTCAGAAACATAAAGAATGGAGAAATTGAAAAATCAGCTATAGCAGCACATAGTTTATTAGAGAATCATAGAATTGAAAAAGAAGCAAAACCTTTGAAACATCTATCTAAACCTTTGGATTTAACAGTTTGGGAAAAGATATACATTAAAAAAAACCATACTAGAACCATGAACTTCGAGATTCCAGACGAACTGAACTTGATTACAAAGTACTTAAAAAATACACCAGATGGCAGTTTAGAAAATGACTCCTTCAAAAGAACACCAGATGGCAGTATGGATAATTACCGGCAAAAGAAAAAAAATTGACAGTCGTGAAAACGGCTGAGGATGGTGACGATGGTCGCTGATAATGCAGTGCTGTGTTTAAAAAAACATAGAACTATGAGGTAAGAAGAATTCACGATTCATTTAATTCTTATGAACTGAACCTCATAATGTTAAAAATTCCCAAATTTATTATATAAATATTTTTAGTCTGTTCATCTTACCTCAATATTAATGTTGATTTGTTCTTGAACATGTTTCGATTATATCATAATCATCGTCAGCATCTCGTCCAGACTGGTTAGATTTATGTTGCACACCCTGGATGTCGATGTCAGCTCCATCCTGTGGTTGGCCAAAGAACCTCCAAACAAGGTCACGCTCCGTCGGTATTTAAAAGTTCATAACTCTGTTTTTGTTCTTCTGAATATAGAATTTTTCCCCACATAGTCAGCTCTTTTCTATTTTCTAACTGTTTTAATAATTTAGTGTCTGAATTTATATTATGTTTTTCAGACCAAACATGAGCAGCAACTGCAGACAAAACAAATCAACATTAATATTGAGGTCAGATGATCAGACTGAAAATAATTTAACTAAAATAACCTCAAAATATCACTTCCTAAAATTAAATATAATAAATGTTTCTCATTTGTTTTCAAACATCGCCGTTTACATTAAATATATAAATATTTTAAAATAACTATAACATTGTAAAGAAAAGAAAGCTAGCAAAAATGAAATGGTTACACGAACCAAATGAGGTAAATTTAGAGCAACTGGGTAGTATTAGACGGGAAACCACCAAGCTACTAAAGAGTAAAAAGAGGGAATATTTGAGAGAGAAGATTAATGATCTTGAAATGAATGCAAAAAATAGGAACATTAGAGAATTATATCAGGGAATTAGTATAGAGAAGAAAGGGTTTCAGGCTAGAACAAACATAATTCGGAATGAAAATGGGGATATGATTGCAGATTCCAGGAGTATATTAAATAGATGGAAAAGTTACTTTAATCAGCTATTAAATGTACATACAGAACAGGAAATTGAGGAGGATAATTTACAGACAGCAGAAATGCTAGTCGCAGAGCCAAGTGCATTAGAGGTTGAAATGGCGATTCAAAAATTGAAGATGTATAAAGCATCAGGTTCAGATGAGATCCCAGCAGAACTGATAAAATCAGGGGGAGAAAAATTGATGGACAAGATACGCTGGTTGCTTAGTATGATTTGGGAAAAAGAAGCTCTTCCAGATGAATGGAAAGAATCAATTATTGTACCAATTTATAAGAAAGATAAAACTGATTGCAACAACTACAGGGGCATCTCATTACTTTCAACTTCGTACAAAATTCTAACAAATATATTAGTAAGCAGACTTACTCCCTATATTGATGACATTCTAGGAGATCATCAATGTGCATTTAGAAGAAACAGGTCGACAACAGATCAGATTTTTAGTATAAGACAGATTTTAGAAAAGAAATGGGAATATAATGGTACTGTACATCAACTGTATGTAGACTTCAAAAAAGCATATGATTCAATTAAGAGGGAGAAGTTATATAGTATCCTGCTGGAGTTCGGAATTTCTAAAAAGTTAGTTAGACTTATACGAATGTGTCTAAATGGCACAAAGAGTAGGGTGCGTGTAGGCAAACAGTTTTCGGACACTTTTGAAATCCAGAATGGGTTGAAGCAAGGAGATGCACTGTCTCCTCTACTGTTTAATTTTGTACTAGAGCATGCCATTAAATCTTTAGAGAATGAGGAAGGCTTACAACTCAATGTTATTAATAAGCTGTTAGTTTATGCAGATGATGTAATACTACTGGCCGATAGCGAGGAGATACTAAAGGCCAACACGCACACACTATTGAGTAACACTAAGAAATTAGGACTGGAAGTAAATATCAATAAAACTAAATATATGGTCACACGTAGGAATTCATTAAATAATGGAAATGGACAGCTAATGACAAATGAGGGAAATTTTGAGGAAGTGGCTGAATTCAAATACCTAGGAACAATAATCACAAATAGGAATGAGATGCACAAGGAAATTAAACATAGGCTCAATTCTGGAAATGCATGCTATTATGCATTGCAGAGACTCTTGATGTCCCAACTCCTTTCAAAAAACGTTAAACTGAAAATATATAAAACTATTATTCTACCAGTTATATTATATGAGTGTGAAACATGGACTCCTACTTCAAGGGAGGAAAGGAGATTACAAGTATTTGAGAATAAAGTACTTAGGAAAATTTTTGGATCAAAGAGAGATGAACAGACAGGTGAATGGAGAAGACTACATAACAATGAACTACATGGTCTTTACAGGAAGCCAGATATAATAAGAACAGTTAAGTCTTGTAGACTGCGATGGGCAGGACATGTTGCACATATGGGGAATGAAAGACATGCATGGAAGCTTCTAGTAGGAAAGCCAGAGGGAAAACGCCCAGTTGGTAGACCAAGAATGAGGTGGGAGAATAACATTAACTATGATTTGAGGGAAGTAGATTATACAGGGAATGATTGGAAAGCATTAGCTCAGGATAGGGATGTATGGAGAGCTTATATCCGTGCGGCCATGAACCTACGGGTTCGATAGTGCCAGTGAGTAAGTAAGTATATTTAAATAATGATTTGTGAGTAAACAGCTTAATTTTAATCGTTAAATAGTCCTAACAAATGGCACTCTTGATTTCCAAATTCTCTAGATAAATTGGAAATCACTCGTGGCATTACTTAAGATCCGATTGAGGGTCTTTCCACTTTTCAGCGGTTGCCCTTTTACCAGCCGGCTGCTGGCCCTTCACATCCACATTTGTCAATCACAGAGGTAGATGATCAACAGCCAGTGTAGGGGTGACATGTGGTTAGCATGTCGAGTCCCCCAGCCGTTATAGCTGGTTCCTCAACCTGGAGCCAGTACTTATTGTAGCTACCCAATTGCCTCACGATGCTGGGTGGGCACCGGTCCCATACTGGCCGAAATATCATGAGAAAATTTCTTCCCCCATGGAGACTTGAACCAGCGCAAGTCCCGTAGCTCTGCGCCAAGGCTTCCTACCTTAACCGCTCGGCTACGGCGTGGGACATTACTTAATATAATAATCAGATTACCAATGTGTTTATCAACTTCAACTATCTTTTCAATAGTGGTTGGTTCCATGAGCGGGGAAGTAATTCTCTTCTCGACGGCCAGAACAACTCCCTCTGACGTGCAGATGCCAATAGCCGTGGAGCCAAGTTTTATAGCTTCAATTGCGTACTCTACCTACAACACAACATACATTAACACTATCAGCTATTACCTCATATTATTCTTCTTCTTAAATTAATTTTGGAACTTTCTTCTTCTGTTCCATCATCAGTAATTTCGCAATTGACTTCAGGACAACAAAACAATGGTTGTGAAATTACTGATGATGGAACTGAAGAAGAAAGTTCCAACACTAGTTTAAGGGAGGTGATGGGTGAAAAATTGACCATTTGAGATCAAAATTGGCATTTTTTTTGTTTTTTGTACTACAAAATAGTCTGTACTCAAATGTATATGTTGGCAAAGTTTCAGAGGCCTATGGCGCTTCTAAGTGCCCTAAATTACGTCAGAGTTAAAAGGCTGCCCCAGTTAAATACCACCTGCATGTAAATCTTTAAACTTGTTTTTCCACACTTTTATTTCCACTGCAGTTTTGTACATTCAAAATTGAATGGAATTCAGAAATGTTGTCCTAGAAAGTTCAAATTTTTACTGCATGTCCTAAAAACAATGGGTAACAAAGTAGTGCATGGGTTTCATGATTGAAGTAGTATTCTAAGAAATAAAAAAATAAAATGTATGCAATTATTAATTTTTTTCTTCCTTTGTATTCACATTATAAGAATTCTAATGCATGATGTTTTTTCTAAATATTTTAGGGGCCATGTAAAAAAAAAAAAATCAGACATTTTACTAAATTGTGAAACCCATTTAATTGTAATATATGCAAAT
Organism: Diploptera punctata; assembly: GCA_030220185.1. Taxonomy (NCBI): domain Eukaryota; kingdom Metazoa; phylum Arthropoda; class Insecta; order Blattodea; family Blaberidae; genus Diploptera; species Diploptera punctata. The sequence continues at coordinate 10,730 of JASPKZ010005600.1, read as the reverse complement.
TTTTAAAAATATAATATTTAATAACTCATAAAATAAATGTCTCACAAGAATGAAAGCTGTACATCCGTTTCTAATAAACATTTGGGAATTTATTGCAAAGATTGGTCATATCTTCTTCTTCTTCTTCCTCTATGCATGAAAGCTGGCAGCTTGTTGCGTGTTCATTCACTACAGGTCCGGGGTATGGTGACGTCCTCCTAAAGGCCTTTTCTGCTGAGGTGTCCAGTCACGTACTTTCTACTGTTCTCCATTCTATCTATGTGATCGTTCCAATTTAGTCTTCTATCATTTATCCAAAGGTTTATAGGTTCAATTTCACATTCTTCTCTAATAACAGAGCTGCAAATTTTCTTTCTCAGTGATTTTCCTACGATTTTCCTTAAAACTTTCATATCGGTTGTTTCATTGATTTGTTTTGTTTTTTGAGTTTCTGTTCGGCATTCAATTGGTCATACCGATTTTGGAAAAAGTCTAGGGCTGAATTGCACTGTTATTTACTCTTGATTTTTCAGTTATATTGTTGTAAACTATAGCTCTTCTTCTGTATTTACTAACATTATCCACCGCTGTGGTCTCGAGGTAGCGTGCTGCCTTGTCATGCAGCAGGCCTGGGTTTGATCCCCAGTCGGGACAGTTTTTCTGGGTGAGGTTATTATCGGGGCTTTTCCTCACCTGTAAGACAAATGTAAGGAAAACTTTAAGGCCCAAACGGTCCCCGAAATCATATGGCCATCATCATCATCCTTCACCGATGTGGAAAGCAACGGGAAGCTACCACACATACAATTCCCTAGTAAAGCTGCAATCATAGCATGAAAATGCTATGATTGCAGTGAAGGGCCTGCCTTTGGGCAGAATTACTTTGGATGGATTTAATATTTTAAACTTTTTAAACAATTTTTATAACATTATTTGATAATTTTTAAACATTTGTTTAAATATGCAAATCACAATATTATGACACTGTTAGACAATATTGTGATGCTAACTGCTATTTTCTCCACAGAGTATATTACTTAGTCTATGATTTTTCTATCGCTGTTTTGGGTTATCGCTGGTTAGGGAGTGATAAGTAAGTGTACACCCATTTTTAATAAACGTTTGGTAATTTTAATATTATTAATATATTTTTTAACATAGATTTGGGGATTTATTGCAAAGATTGGTCACTTACATTTCATAGCGACGGATAGTAATTGAGGATAATTGATATGTGGTTCGATTGTGGGTTATTGCTGGCTCTATAAACTCTGGCGCATGCGCACTGTTGTTCTATAGGACTTTGAAAATATGGCACGCTAGTTTAGGTGCAGTTTTTCCAAATGTTGTATGGAAAACTGTGAGCGACAAATACTAGACTTGAGCCCCGATTTCACAGCTACTTGGTTCCATCTAGAGACAATTCTATAAACTTTTGTAGGACTTCACACATATGTGGATACATCTAGTGAAAACTCTATTAACTGTTCTGCATGCACACTGTTATTCTGTAGGACTTGAAAAATTTATTGTGGAACTTTTTCCCAGATAGCTCTTATTTGAGGTTTGAGATTTGTATTTGATGCAAATATATTTTTTTAAAGGATATTTTATGCTGACCCTCCAAATATCAGTAAATTATTCTTAACCAACCCACAATAACGCCTCTATATGAATGCGTGGAGATGTAAAATAACCTATAAAATAAAACCGATTTGATAGATATTTAAATGTATGCAACACAATTCCTATCTGAAGAAGATGGTTATAATATTAACTTACTTGGAATAATCTTCCTTCGGGAGAAAATGTGTTGACGCCTCTATCATATTCAGATCGTGTAAGAAACATCTCAAATAAATTTAAATTTAATTTCGAATTAATATCATTTCTTTCAATGACTAAACACTTTCCAACTCTAACCTCAATTCAAATAGCATGAGGTATATTAAATAGTTAATAACAAAAAATATATACGATCTTATGAACATTTATATTGATTACGAATAAAACACAATACCTACAAATGAATAAAAAAATAATTTCTCACCTTTATTTATGGAAATACTAAAACCAGCAATTACTTCTACCCATGTTTACAGATAACTTTAATTGTAGTAAATTACCGATAGGTAGGGCTGTAATGTACATTCCCAGACATGCCAATACACTTGCAACAAATTCCTAAACGTGGAAAAGTCAAAATGTATTTTACATATTAATTCGGTTAATAAATAATTTGTTTAAGTTGCTTCTAAAAGCTTATATAAAATAGTGAAATTTATAATATATAAGTACTTACGTAGAATACATTATATAATGGAAATGGACAGCTAATGACAAATGAGGGAAATTTTGAGGAAGTGGCTGAATTCAAATGCCTAGAAACAACAATCACAAATAGAAATGAGATGCACAAAGAAATTAAACGTAGGCTCAATTGTGGAAATGTGTGCTATTATGCATTGCAGAGACTCTTGATGTCCCAACTCCTTTCAAAAAACGTTAAGCTGAAAATATATATAAAACTATTATTCTACCTGTTATATTATAAGGGTGCGAAACATGGACTCTTACTTTAAGGGAGGAAAGGATATTACGAGTATTTGAGAATAAAGTACTTTGGAAATTTTTTGGACCAAAGAGAGATGAACTGACAGGTGAATGGAGAAGACTACATAACAATGAACTACATGGTCTTTATAGGAAGCCAGATATAATAAGAACAGTTAAGTCTCGTACACTGCGATGGGCAGGACATGTTGCGCGTATGGGGTATGAAAGACGTGCATGGAAGCTTCTTCTAGGAAAGCCAGGGGGAAAACGCCCAGTTGGTAGACCAAGAATGCGGTGGGAGAACAACATTAACTATGATTTGAGGGAAGTGGATTATACAGGGAATGATTGGAAAGCATTAGCTCAGGATAGGGATGTAAGGAGGGCTTGTGTCCGCGCGGCCATGAACCTACGGGTTCGATAGTGCCAGTGAGTAAGTACGTACTTTTTAGAACAAGATTAAATGAAAGCCTTAAAGATAACTTTTGTTTAATAATATTTGAATTTTTTTGTTTTACAGATTTCCTTTGATTGCATGTAATGTTTCTGGCTTAAACAAATTTAAGTTTTCACTTATGTTAAGAAGACAAGCGGGTAGTTCGAGGTCTGTTAGGAGGAAGGGTTTACTCTGAGGAGGATTTCTAATAGAATGCTATCTGGCGTGAAAAGCTGGAACTATTTATTATACAGCTGTTGCACCTCTATGTTTCATTTGTATATTTGATATTGTCTCCACTTTCTTATTCCTGCAGAAACCCCAATATGAATAAATACATATTACGAAATGGTACATGATATATAAAAATTGTATGTTACATATTGGGCATAATTAAAAGAATTGGTATGAACTTAGTTTTTTAATAACCTTACCTCATGTTTAATTCATTTCTTTCCTTGGTAAATTATTTTCATCCTTGTTGTGGTATCTTAAAATTATTTAATGTCTTTACGACATGCTGCTGGTATGTGCGAGCAGTTTTTTTTGCCAGTATGGGACCGATACCCAGTGTAAGGGTGACATATGATCAGCATATTGGTTCCCTGAGCCGTTATACCTGGTTATCTCAGCATGGAGCCGCTACTCATTGTAAATACCCAAATTTCTCACGATGCTGGGTGGACATAGGTCTGAAACTTCCCAAAATTACATGAGAAAATTTCCTCCCCCATGGTGATTCGAACCAGCGCTAGTCCATGTGCCTTAAACCATTCGGATAAGGCGCGAGACTAAAACATGAATATATCGGTATTTATAGATATTTTAAACCATTAGCTTATAATGCAGTAAAACTTGTTCAAAGCGGAATCGCATGGGACCAATTTTTCTTTCCACATTAGACAACATTCCGCATTATAAAAAACAAAAATTATTAACCAGTCTTGGATTATGGAGCACCGTATATGTATTTTTATGTACCTTGGATTAATATTGTAGTTCCGATGCTGTTGGAAAGTGGAGTATAGCAGGTACGAGCGACTTCGACGGTAACGCGCGAAAAAACAGTCCGTTTCGTCAGCGTTAAAAATGTCTCTTAGGCGCGTATCCTGAAATTAAAGTATGTAGTTTCGGTTTCCACACACCAACAATATTTTTGTCCACATCCTTTGATTCCCAGCAAATTTCATTCCACACTACATTGTGTCGTCTTTTAAAACTGTCCATAACCAACCTGAAGATGCCTTGAAATCGTTATTCCCCAGGGATTTAGCAACAGCTAGAGCTTGACTTTGGAGCATCGAACCGGATATTTGGAGATTTTTTTTATCGTGGAGTTGTAAAACACCAATCTTGTTGATTTCTTCATTTCCCTCCTTTTTTTACCGTTTCCTTGCGTCCATTTATTCATTTTTTTTCTTTGTGTTTTAAAAATCTCAAACTTGGGTTTTTTTCACATTTAAATTTAGTCATTATTTCGCGTACTCAGAGTTTGTTTTTCTTTATCTTCAATCACTTTCACTTTTTCGTTTAATGACAATGATACATACGATTTAGCCATCTTTATTCCGTAAATTGAGAACGCTACCTGTGGAAGATACGTACACAATCGGTCTCAGATCTTATACTTATTTAAGATTTTACAGTGCACTGGTTATTTGTAAGACAGGCGTCACAAGCCAAATATTTGTTAAACGAACCTGTATTTCGCAAAACGGGTGTGCAGTGAGGCCGAAAGAAAATTCTAGATACAGGTAGAAACTCTACTTCACCCGGCGGCAGAAATCATCTCCTATTTTAATTCGCCTAACGGGAATTCAAAGAAGTTGAAACTAATTTATTTCCCCCTCTTATCTTTCCGCCTTATAAACATTTTCTTTCATGAATCGTGTAGAAATGTCCTTCCTTTTTCCGCGTTGGACAGATTACATTTTATACAAAATAAATACACTTAAAATTATTATTTTGCCGGGACCAATTAATTTGTTCACATTGGACAGATTTCCGCATTATTCACGATCCGGATTAAACAAGTTTTACTGTATTAATTCAAGTTACATTTAGGTGAATGGGGAAGATCACATAACAATTAGCTACACAACTTTACAATACTGTAATGACGAAAAGTTTTTTTAAGGCTATCAACGAGTGAAATTTGAGTGAAAATGGACCAAAATACACATTTTGTGTTTTATCTGTCACAAATAGGCTACTTGAAAATATCTACTCTAAAAACAACAGGTTTAGTTTTTCTAGGGTGTGCGCCACTAAATCCAATTAGAGAATAAAATAATAGAACAAGTGAGCAATTTTAATTGCCTGGAATACAATGTGTCATGTAGAAAACTGAAGGCACTGAAAACAAAATAAATAAATTTAATTATTTGTGTGGCGACATATAATTAAGTCTCAAAGTAACTAGAAACGAGACACTTTTAAAATGTGGTTCCAACACTGGGTCTTACCTAAAAACCAGGAACGAAGAATAGAAACGTCAGAAATGAGGTTTCTGAGGAGTGTGGCTGGATGCTGTACAATAACAGATCGAAAATTAAATTAAAATATACGAAGTGAACTAAATACATTCAAACTATTGCACAATACAGAGATAAATGGATGGACCACATCAATACAATGGATAACAATAGAATTCCGAAACAGATTCTTCATTACAAACCACTAGGACGAAGAAATGTAGGAAGACCCAGTAAAAGATGGACAGACCAATTCTAGCATGAGATCGGAAGAGACCTTAAGGTCTAATCCTTTACGATGATGACCTCTCAAAGCTTCCTGTTCAAGATGTTGTTGTTGTCTAATGTGCTCTCTTCATGTTTGACAGCGATACAGTTGTTCAGATCACCTTCATCAGGGTGATTGAATAAAATGCATTTCGGTGAAGACAGAACATTGATTTTGTGAAGGTGTTTTGCCAGACACTCGTGGCCCGTTGTCATCCTAAAATTCTGTTCAAGATAATATATAATTTATAGCTATTTCGCCATTATTAAAGTTCTGGCGGCCATTTTTAAACTTCCCCAGAACTAGTGGCAAAAATGATACCAATATATCAAAGATTGACATCAGATGTATTGTTGGAGAGGCACAAAAAGAAAAACCCAAAATGCTAATGAGAGTCTCCACCATACAGTTTGACACAAATGTCCAAAAGAAATATTTGTTTCAAGACAGAAATTGGAACTGTGCCGCTCCCATTTACCGTTCTCCTACTAGGACAGGATGGCCGGGTTTTTTTAATGGGCATTTAAATTTAGATACCTATAGCAGAATCTATGTTCCCCCTTAAGAAAACAAATCATAAAAATTAAACTGAAAAAGATAGGATCATAATTATTTTTTTATCTAATTCCTAATATATTTATGCATGTAATAACGTACTCACCTAATTTTGCACCTCCACATTTCACTGCTGGTGGTATTCCAAAAAACATCCCACACGGCACAATGGAAGGTGACACTGTTTACACTTAAATGTTGTCTGTTTATCCCTTCCAGATGGACCTTTTTTTTTTCTCTATACACAAAGCACACACTTTTGCACGGCCTGATATTTTTTCCAAAGAATGAAAAAGTTTAGGGGATGCAGTTCCGATGGGCAAACTTCTCTTCCTGCCTGTACGCTTGCGAGATATGAACGTACTTATTAGCTGACGCACCAAGTTTCCGTGTGCTGTACTCGAGAGCTGGTTTGTCACGTCATATCAGATGAAACAGTTCACAATACACACATTTAGGACAAAATGTAATAGAAACTCCCACCACTTTTTTAAAAATCGGCCCACACCATAATATTCGCGTTTCTGATCACTTATATCCACGGCTCCCACGTGCTTCGTGTAATTTATGACGGCATTAGGACACGGAATTTCTATTTCTTCATTGCCTTTTTCTGTTTTTCTTGTGACTGAACCATCAGTCCGGGGATCGGAATTCGTGGAAAGGAGAAGAACAACACGATTTTCTTGCCACACTACCGCCGTCACATCTTCATGCTGCATTTTTCTGGACTCGCCTCTTTTCAATTTCAAAAGAGTTGGTTTTCTAAATTCGGCTGGCCAATTCTTTCTGTTTGCCCTTTTAGTGCCACAGCTATAAATGTCTTCCGCCAGTAACATTTTCATAAGATTTGTGATGCTGAAAAAATTGTCAAAATAAATGTGATGCCAATTTCCCCGGAAATTTTCTGTAAGTTGTAGTACAACCTGTTCCCCTAGTAAAAGATCCTGTGGTCGAATTTCTTTTTTTCCTTTATAAATTCCACATTTCAGAAGATAACCATTGGCACTGTCAGCTAGGCCCCAAGCCTTGATCTCCCATTTAGTTGGCTTTCCAGGTAGATATTGTTTCAGAAAAAACCTCCCTTTGAAACCGATCATTGCCTCGTCCATAGGCTGGTATGTACATCTGTCTGAATTCTTCCATTAGATCTAGAGCTGGTCTTGCTTTATAGAAAACGTCAACATTTTTGCTCTGCTGGTCAGATCTTTGTTCATCATCATTCAGATGTAAATATTGGTACAATTTTTTGAATCGTTTTAGTGTCATGGCTTGTCTTACTATAGGGCAGACACATAAATCGCCTTGAAAATAATCGTCAATTTCTGTAAGGTCAACAAGGCCCATATAAATCAGAATTCCTATACAGGCTCGTATTTCTTCTGCATTTGTTTCTTCCCAGTTGTTATCGATTTTTTCAGCTTTTCTTTGTGATAAAGCTGCATACTTATTTGTTTCTTCTGCAACTTTGTTTTAAAAATCATTAGAATCATTGCAGAGACTTTTAATGTCCCAACTCCTTTCAAAAAACGTTAAGCTGAAAATATATAAAACTATTATTCTACCAGTTATATTATATGGATGCGAAACATGGACTCTTACTTTAAGGGAGGAAATGAGATTACGGGTATTTGAGAATAAAGTTCTTAGGAAAATTTTTGGACCAAAGAGAGATGAACAGACAGGTGAATGGAGAAGACTACTGAACAATGAACTACATGGTCTTTATAGGAAGCCAGATATAATAAGAACAGTTAAGTCTCATAGATTGCGATGGGCAGGACATGACTTTTTTTATATTGTCGTAGATATCTCAGTTTCCGTCAACATGAAAAATCAATTCAAACAATTTTTTTACTCAAAATCATTAATCGCACAAAAAAAATCCAGTTCAATTTTGAAAACAGAGAGTACAACGAATATCCAGAGCAAACATTGGAACAAAATAATGATAATTACGCTGCAAGGAACTATAATTAATTAAAGTAAAAAACAAACACACACACACAAAAGTCAAAACTTGAGAACCAATAAAATAAATCACTTGAAATTTAAGATAGAAGTTATTAATCTACAAAGAACTATTTGTAATTTGGAAAAAATAAGTGCCAGTTATAATTTTAAAATTTCCAAGAATAAAACTAAAATTTTAGCATTTAAAGGACATGATACCTTAGGAGCAAAAATAGTAATTGATGATAACATATTAGAGCAAGTGAATAGTTTTAAATGTCTATGTTTCAATTTATCATATGTTAAAACTGAAGATATTAATGACAAAATAAATGCATTTAATCTAATGTGTGGCACTATTAAAAGAACCCTTAAAAACAGAAGAAAAGAAACAAAAATGAAATTTTATAAAGTTATGGCTGTTCCTGTATTGATGTATGGTTCAGAATGTTGGGACGATTAGTAAAAGACTAGAACAAAAATTGGAAGCAATTGAGATGAGATTTTTAAGAAATATAGCAGGATATACTCTGCTGGATAAGAAAAGAAATGAAGATATAAGAAAGGAACTAAATATTTTCAAACTAAGAGATCGAATAATTAAATATAGGAACGACAGGAAAGAACATGTCAATAGAATACCAGAAGAAAGATTTTCAAAATTATTGTTGAATTACAAACCATACGGAAGGAGAAATATTGGACGTCCACACAGAACTTGGTCTGAACAATTTCAACAATTCTAGCTTTCATGAAACCGCAACGAGCCAACAGGCTTAATCCCTGGATGATAATGAAGAAGAAATTATTCACACTGGTATACATTTGTGATAAAAATTTGAAAGAAATACCTTTATTAGATTCGGAGTATCAGAATTCACTCATGGCTACCTTTAATATAATAATGTTTTTCTTCATAGATATGACGACATTCCATTAAAATAAACTCAATTTCTGATTCAATACCAAGGCATTTCTTGTGAAAAAATCAATAAATATTTTCACTTACCGTACTGCAACAATAATTTGTGCGTTTTGCGGTTTTTATTTCAAATTATGTAGATGTAGTCCTGCGGTCCTGGCATTGAATCCTGTCTCACTATGTAATATTCCGATTCGTATGACTCTGCCGAGGAAAACAAGTAAAATATATCAGTATGGAGATAGCAATAATTGCGAATTATACCAGTTAGGATCATCACAGATATCCAAAAAAATGTCTATATATCAAGTTTAAAACCAAAAAAATATTAAAAACTAACCAAAATGTGATTTAAGCAATAACATGATAGACAAAAAAGAAGAAAAATATAAATTTACGATGATTTATTCTTGCAATCCTTTAATTTTAACACAAATGTACAAATAGTTGTTACTGTTAGAATTGCTAATAGCAATAGCTGTCTATTAGTTAGGCCATACTGCTATTCCTGACTATCAAACAATCATGTAGAAGATACACATTTTGACTTCATTTCGAGGCAACAGAGATGCGGTGTTGCCAAAAAACAAAAGACAATCGCTAGGCTTGACCTTGTTGAAGGTGTCACAAATCCTGATAATAAGATCAAACTCTTAATAACATTATGAAAATAAAACTTTAAAAACTTTGCAAAACAAAATAAAATATATATTCTGTATAATGACCTAGAGGTATTCCGATAATATATTTTAATAGCAAATTTATCTAAGATTATATGAAAATGTTAATTTGTTATGTAGGTTTGAAGGATTTAGTGTAATTATTAAATACAACTGAATGTGTAATTCTAATTGGAACTTTACACAGAGCCATTTGACCTACCTTCCGATTGTCCAGAGACGATCAATAAAGAACAGCGTTGCAATATCTAAATTCTTTCTCAAAGTATGTTATGTAAACAGATTTTACTTGTTCATTAACCAAACTTAATACATCTACTGACCAACTCACTGGCACAGTAGAACCCGAAGGTTCATGGCCGCGCGGACATAAGCTCTCCTTACATCCCTATCCTGAACTAATGTTTTCCAATGTACAATAATCTACATCCTCGAACTAACTAACTCACCGGCACTATCGAATCCATAGGTTCATGGCCGCGCGGACATGAGCTCTCCATACATCCCTATCCTGAACTAATCTTTTCCAGTTATCCCCTGTATAATCTACTTCCATCAAATTAACTAACACACTGGCTCTATCGAACTCGTAGGTTCATGGCCGCGCGGACATAAGCTCTCCATACATCCCTATCCTGAACTAATCTTTTCCAATTACCCCCTGTATAATATACTTCCATCAAACTAACTAACACACTGGCTCTATCGAACCCTTAGGTTCATGGCCGCGCGGACATAAGCTCTCCATACATCCCTATCCTGAACTAATCTTTTCCAGTTATCCCCTGTATAATCTACTTCCATCAAACTAACTAACACACTGGCTCTATCGAACCCGTAGGTTCATAGCCGCGCGGACATAAGCTCTCCATATATCCCTATCCTGAACTAATCTTTTCCAATTACC
>JASPKZ010005599.1:0-10829 GCA_030220185.1 Diploptera punctata | reverse complement strand
ACTGTGGAACCGAAGCGCACTTGGAACAATTAAAGTCGTCGAAAGGATTTTCCCTCTTAAGTGGGATACGTGCTTTAAGTGTCCATTTATAAATATGTTATTAAATTTTGTATAAAATGTGACCAAGGGCACATTACGCGAGATCAGTGGAAGCCACTTCGGGGAGTGAGACAGGGTTTTCTTTTATCATCCAAGCTCTTTTAGTCTATTCGTTGATATATTGTAGAAGTAATGTAGAAGGCGAATTGAGGCTCCGGAGATAGGAACCTGTGAGAATCCCAGTACTGTTGTATGCAGATGTTGAATCTATCTGGGTTCCAAGAAACCATCAAAGTGGATTTCAAAGAGGTCTTGACCTACTGGGACATATACCTGTAGGAATTGGGGATTGACTGTAATGGTTAGTAGACAAAAACAATGACCTTTAAAAAATGGGCGGTTTATGGTTAGAGCAGAGGAATGCAAGACAGGGATCCAGTTACTTCAAAACGTGAAACATTTTGAAATCTTGGTACGCGACACGTTTTGAAACTGAACGAAAGTGGAAAAAAACATATTGATATAGCCATGATTTAAAGGGAGGGGACACTTAACGTACACAGTCGTACTCGGTATTCTGGGATTGGAGTGCCTGATATTCCAGTCAGCACATTAGAAAAAAATGTTATGGAGCGATGGTCAGGCCAGTAATGCACTATGTAGTGAGATTTGGGGTTTCCAAAGAACGGAAATACTAAATAAGGCTTTATACGCATTTTCTAAAAATTATATTACAGGGATTAGTAAGGTCGTTTCTCTAACTGTGGGGACTTTATATGACTGGGGTTCATTCCGGAGACATTAACTGTAAAATTCTGTGACTCAAATAATGGTTGCGAGTAAGCCAAGGTCAACAAAAACAATGCTTAAGCAATTTCTTACGACCACCCAAATTAAAACACTAGATTTTAAATTTTGGGCAGACGAGGTAAGGAGAAAAAAACTCCAAAAAGATTGGGATGGGCTGGATATGGGAAAAAAGGGACTGAAAATCGAAAGAACGTGTGGAGAAAAATAAGGAGGGGGAGTACTACGATACACCAAGAGATACTTTTCGCCGAATGTACAAAAAACGCTCACGGTGTTACAGAGAGACCTAAACACGTCAGGGGAAAAGAAGCGTATATACTCAACCTAGGATTTAAGGAGAGATCAGGGCATGCTTGGTTTAGGGTAGGGGCATGGAAATTTCTAAAAATTAGCGACGATCACGATATGCGGAATATGTCCAATGGTGCGGGACAAACTTTGAAGATGAGAGTACAGATATTAGGAAAAATGTAATGATTTAGAATATTGGAGACGTCAGTTATTACCGGAAAGATTTCTAAATTCAAATCGGGAAAAGATTGGAAATGCTACGAGTTATTGGTAAATCCAGAAAATTGGATAAACCTCGGTAAATTTTCTGGACAAAAACGCGTAAAAATAAGGACAACACCTCATTCATGAATAATATATATGTTATCAAAATGCATACTACCATTATTTATTAACAATTATATAAATTAAATTAATTAGTGTATAATGCTATTGTGTTTGATATTCAGTTGTAATATTAATGTGTTTTCTCTATGTAATTGTAATGTTAATTTTGTTTTTTATTTGTATACTGCTATTGTGTTATTACTCTAATTGTAATATTATTGTGTTTTCTTTATGTAATTGTAATGTTAATATTATTTAGTGTATAATGCTCTGGTGTTATTATTTAATTGTAAGTATTATTATTATTGTGTTCTCTTATGTAATTGTAATGTTATTGCTGTTTTTGTGTGTTTATTTTTCTTATCACTAGTACTGCAAAATTATTACTTTATTGTAAACGGAATGTCAACAGCACGTACGGCTTACTGCCCGTGCGACCCATATTTGTAAATAATACTGTAAAATAATCTTACTTTTTGTCTAATAAAGTCCTACTACTACTACTACTACCTACTACTACTACTTACACCACAAGGGATATAGTACATTACTAGCAGACGGCCGTTACATTTATACTAGTAAGGAATTACCGCCCTAAAAAGATGTCCAGTAGAATTTGTTTAGAAGGTGGAATTGGGAAGTACTCGAACATCCACTATATTCATCCTGACATGAGCTTTTGGTGACTATAACTTATTCTCAAAGGGTAAAGAACCTCTAAGCGTTATTCGATTTTCAATCGAGAGTTGATAAGGCTCTAAATCGGTCAGATAAGAGATATATGCAGAAATGGTGCTTCCATCCTTCCAAGAATTTGACAATGCTCAGTTGACTAGGTTGGAGACTTTAATGAAGTTCGTAATGCCTAAAGTAACCTTAATAATATTTTGTGATGTTACAAGCAGTTACTTATCGAATGCCCTAGACGTTCTGCACTTGTGAACAGATTGATGTCCTGGGGATCATGCGCAGTGCATTATCATTTTTTTTAAATCAGTACTTTCAATAATATCTGAAAAACACAGAATATTACTTATTTTTTTTCTTTTCGTTTCTTTTAAACGAAAGTATTTATTAAGTTATGTAGATAAGAAATAACACTATGAGGTTTTATTTTAATATTGTTTAATTGTTTCTTAACTCTCCTCATACTTCTTAACTTCCCACCTGGACTCGATTTTCGTAACTTCATTTGTGACATTCTCAATACTGTATTACGTTCCACTACTGATGTCCAAACGGTCTTCTATACCCTGCAGACATGCCTGAGCAGAAAAACATGAATAGAAACCAAAACAAAAATTACTTAAACAATTGGGTAAACCGAAGGAACTCACAATTTGGGAAAAAATTACATATGCAAGGATAAAAACACAACTATCAATTTTGAAATACCCGGTTTTTAAGAGAGGGGATTGGTTTGGAAGTTCGTCGGTCAGCGATCAGATGGCGCCGAGGGTCATTCTGCAGGATAGAAGTCCGTTGGACATCAGTTGTGAACGTAATACAGCATTGAGAATGTCACAAATGAAGTGACGAAACTCGAGTCTGTGTGGGAGTTAACAAGTATGAGGTGAGTGAAGAAACAATTAAACAATATTAAAAAGTATTTATATTGCTCTAAAGACATGAGGTGTCCTACAGCACATACTGATGAGCGAAATATCATTTCCCGGGCTAGCGTTACTGTACTAATTAACTAATAGCTTCGATCATGAAATTATTATTAATACAGATAATATTGACATTACTGGTTTATCTGTATACATGACTACTTAACAGATCATAGTGTAAATTGGATACCGTTTTCCTGGAATCACTACATTTCCCTGAATATTTCATTGAAAACTGCTTATTGTTCCCAACATCTATTCTAATTAGGCTCTACTATTATATCAGACTCTGTAGAACCAAACATGATTATCATATGATTATGGTTTCGAAACAACTCTATTCAACAACATTGTTACATCTTACAATACAGCATTTTTTACACGTTTAGGCTGCCTAGTTTACCTTGATTTTTCCTGTTGTTTATTTCTAACATATACAGACACTGAAGTTCTATAACACATTGTTTGCATAAGAGGTTCACTCAACCTCGTGAGGAAGACTGAGTATCTACATGATATGAGGGCGGCTGCAATGGTCTAGTGGTTATGTTCCTTGCCTGTAGTCCCGAGAGTCGCAGATTCAAACCCGGCCAGCGTCGATGGATTTTATGATGAAATAATCGAAGGACAACTCCTTCGGGAGGGAGTTTAAGACGTGAGTCCCGCCCTAGTGATGTAATTGAACATCAAGGCTCAAAATGGTCTCGGACCAAAATTTAATCGACTTTTTTTCCATCCAAGTAACATCTTAGTTCCGTATTAGTTTCCTGTTTCGAGGTGATTTATTAACCACAGATAATTCGCTGAGATTTATAAGAAAAACAGCGTAACTAAATTAATTTCCCGCTAAGAGAGCACCCATTTTCCGAGCGGAAAGAACGGAGATACTTCAATCAATCAATCATTTAATGTGAAAAGTAGTTAAATCCTGTTAGGAAAACTGAAACTAAGGTCGAGGAAGTGCATTACGCTAATTAGTGTTTTCTCATTTAGTGTCAGTCACTTCAGTCCGTCTTGTTGCCATTTCGCAGTTATCGCGCCAGAAATTAAGTTATTATTATTCTTATTGTTGCTATTGTTATGATTATTTATTACTATTATCATTATTATTATTATTGTATTCATTTTGAGAATTTTCCTCATCATTGAGGGTTTTCTCCAACCATTCTTAGTAATTAACATGAATTTAAGAAATAAATAAATAAAAATGACTACGGACTTATAGACTATCGGTTTGCAACAAAACATTCACAAATTTCCCTTAATTAAGTTCTCCTTCGTTGTTGTTATTATTATTATTATTATTATTATTATTATTATTATTATTTTATTATTATTATTATTATTATTATTTATTATTATTATTATTATTATTATTAATATGTTAATGTCCACCGGTTTGGTCTCTGAGTAAACGTCGTTGTCTCAAGAAGCGACCGAGTTCCGATCCCTGGTCGGAACACTTTTGGTGAGAACATTTTTTTTCGGGTTCTTATTGACCTGTAAGACAATTAAAAGAGAAATTTTAAGGTCGAAATAGGTCCCCCGAACAAATTTAGCCTCATAATCACTAGGGCTCTTTATTTTCTAAAAGCTAAGATTGCAACATATAATAATGAGAAGTAAGAGAACTGACTGTCTATTGTTCTTAAAATATATATGTAGTCAATATGCCCATTTCACCAATTAATGTTTTAAAAGTGGTCAACAAGTTTCTACAGCCAAGCTGTCCTTCTCAAGACCAGATATTGACTGGTTCCACCAAACTATTGGATGATACTGTGTTGCGATATTGACTTTTGTACTAGCCGTAATAAAAGAATAAAGTGATGATATCACTCCATGATGTAAAATATACGTCACTCACAGCCCCCGTCTCACCTAACTACTAGCTGTACAACACACAAACATAAATTAATTTTTTCTCCCGATCCGATTGAGGGTCTTTCCACTTTTCAGCGGTTGCCCTTTTACCAGCCGGCTGCTGGCCCTTCACATCCACATGTGTAAATCACAGAGGTAGATGATCAACACCAATGTAGGGGAGACGTGTGATTAGCATGTCGAGTCCCCCCAGCCGTTATAGCTGGTTCCTCAACCTGGAGCCGCTACTTATTGTAGCTGCCCAATTGCCTCACGATGCTGGGTGGGCACCGGTCCCATACTGGCCGAAATACCATGAGAAAATTTCTTCCCCCATGGAGACTCGAACCAGCGCAAGTCCCGTAGCTCTGCGCCATGGCTTCCTATCTTAACCGCTCGGTTTTCTCCAGAAACTAAATTTATTTTATATCATTAGTAGTACTTTTTTTCATTTTTCTACATTGTATATTTTACATTTCATTCCTTAAATCTAGGGTAAATCAGAATATATTGTAACTAATAATTATATTGTATAATATATTACCATTTAATTAATTGTGTTTATTACAATTTAGATGTAAGACTATTTTTTGCATTGTTATAAACATGAGCCAGTGGTAGACAAGTCCCTAAGGCCTTAACTCTGCTAGGTAAAATAATGTATTATTATATTATTATTATTATTATTGTTATGTTATTGTTATTGTTTTATTATTATTATTATTATTATTATTATTATTATGTTATTATTATTATTATTATTTTATTATTATTATTATTATTATTATTTGAATAGGCTATTAATATAAACAGTAGACAATAAAATTTCCTCCCATTCCATTAACCCAATTTAACTCTCGCCTTGTAAATAATTTTTTGTGCCACACGCCAACCAAGGGCCTTAAAGTGGCACGACCTGTCGGTAGACGGATTTTAACTATGGACCACATACATACTTTTTTGGGCCACACTAGTACATGAACAGCCTCCCCAAATGAGTGATCAGCTCAACGTCGGGGCCCCCTCCGAGACAAAACAACATTAAGACGAAACACGCTATTCACACATATTCATATTAAACAGGCGAATATGATAATGATGATCAGATGATGTTCGGGGGTTGTTTGCGCCTAAAAGATTCATGACATTTGTCTTGCAGATGGAGAAAACCCCGAAAAATAAACATAATCCAGGAAACTTGTTCCGACCGTTTTATCGAACCCGGTACCGCTGAGTACGAAGTAGCGATACTCCCCCGAGAACAGCTTGATGTGTTTCATTTTTTTCCACTAGGGTGGATTCTTACAATATTGCCATCCTTTGGCCATAAATAATATGATCTGCTTGCAGTGATGAACAAATGAAACATAACAAACGTTTCTCATTTGTTTTCAAACATCACCGTTTACATTAAATATATAAATATTTTTAAATAACTATATTTAAATAATGATTTGTGAGTAAACAGCTTAATTTTATTCGTAAATAGTCCTAACAAATCTCACTCTTGATTTCCAAATTATCTACATAGATTGGAAATCACTCGTGGCATTACTTATGATAAATTAATACATTATTCGCCATTAATCATATACATATTATGTTTTCCTGAACATGTTAGTGCAGTTGTGTCAATATGTGATGCGGTTGAAAGTAATGTGGGTTTTGTTTTCATCCACACTACACTTTATCTAGTTTAGTACATAAAAACCCTAGTCATTAAATTATCGCTTTACTACATTCACCTTGTTTAGTATTAAGTCACTCGTTTTAAATGTGTGTGTTTTCTCGTAGGAGCCCTTGTCATTGAGCTGATCTCTCGTCCGGGAGAATATATGTGGTGAAAATAATATCCTGATGCGCGAAAGGCGTGAGGGGATTAAAAGTAATAGTAATAGTAGGACTTTATTATACAAAAAGTAAGATATTTACAATATTATTTACAAATATGGGTCGCACGGGCAGTAAGCCGTACGTGCTGTTGACAGTCCGTTGCAATAAAGTAATAATTGCTACTAGTGTGAAGAAAAATAAACAAAAAAAAGCAATAACATAACAATTACATAAAGAAAACACAATAATATTACAATTAAATAAAAACACAATAGCATTAAACACTAATTAATTTATATATAATTGTTAAGAATTAATGGTATTGCATTTTGATAACATATATTTATTCATGAATGAGTGTTGTCCTTATTTTCCGCGTTTTGTCCAGAAATTTACCGAGGTTTATCCAATTTTCTGGATTTACCAATAACTCGTAACATGCCAATCTTTCCCGATTTGAATTTAGAAATCTTTCCGGTAATAACTGACGTCTCCAATATTCTAAATCATTACATTTTCCTAATATATGTATCTCATCTTCAAAGTTCCCGCACATTGGACATATTCGCATATCGTGATCGTCGCTAATTTTTAGAAATTTCCATGCCCCTAGCCTAAACCAAACAAGCCCTGATCTCTCCTTAAATCCTTTCTTTTCCCGAGACGTGTTTTAGGTCTCTCTGTAAACACAGTGAGCGTTTTCCTGTAAATTCGGCGAAAGTATCTTCTTGGTTTATATCTAAGTACCTCCTCCTTATTTTTCTCCACACGTTCTTGCGATTTTCATCCCTTTTCCCCATATCCAGCCCATCCCGATCTTTTGGAGTTCTCTCCTTACCTCGTCTGCCCAAAATTTAACATCTATGTTTTTAATTTGGTGGTCGTAACATATTGCTCTAGGCATTGTTTGTTCACCTTGGATTACTCGCAACCAGTATTTGAGTACACGAATTTTACAGTTTATGTCGTCCTGGAAT
Organism: Diploptera punctata; assembly: GCA_030220185.1. Taxonomy (NCBI): domain Eukaryota; kingdom Metazoa; phylum Arthropoda; class Insecta; order Blattodea; family Blaberidae; genus Diploptera; species Diploptera punctata. The sequence goes on along the minus strand of JASPKZ010005599.1, from coordinate 3,076 downwards.
GACCCGAATTCATATAAAATTCCACAGTTAGAAACGGCCTTACTAAGTCCTGTAATATATTTTAGAAAATGCGTATATACCTTATTTAGTACTTCCGTTCTTTGGAAACCCCAAATCTCACTACTAGTGCATTACTGGCCTGACCATCGATCGCTCCATGCATTTTTTCTAATGTGCTGACTGGAATATCAGGCACTCGACCCAGAATACCGAGTACACACTGTTAAGTTGTCCCCTCCCTTTAAATAATGCTATATCAATATGTTTTTTCCACTTCCCGTTCATTTTCAACGTCGTACCAAGGTATTAAAAATGTTTCACGTTTTGAAGTACTTGATCTTTGTATTTCCATTCCTCTGCTCTACCATAAACCGTCCCATTTTTAAAGGTCATTGTTTTTGTCTTACTAATATTTACAGTCAATCCCCAATTCGTACATTATATTTCCAGTAGGTCAAGACCTCTTTGCAATCCCTTGATTGTCTTGGAACAGATAATTAAATCATCTGCATACAACAGGATTGGAACTTTAACATTTCTTATCTCCTGAGCCTCGATTAAATGTATGTACAAAGAGAGGGGTGCAACTAGGATAAAACGATCTTTCCTTCTTCATAAACTAACTCACTGGCGCTATCGAACCCGAAGAATCGTTCCATATAATTTATCTTCCTCATATCATGATTAATATTATTATTCAATCTTATTCTTGGTCTACCTAACTGGGCGCTTTATCTCTCGCTTTCCTACAAGAAGGTTTTCATGTCCTTCCATCAATTCTCCATTCGCGCCACTTTCTTTCCCACCACAGTCGTCGAGACTCCTATATTATTATTATTATTATTATTATTATTACCATTATTATTATTATTATTATTATTATTATTATTGGTGTTGTTTATATCATTATTATCATTATTATCATTTATTATTAATCATTATTATTATTATTATTATTATTATTATTATTATTCGGCCGCGGTGGGCTAGTAGTTACGTTTCTTGCTTCTAGTTTCAAGGGACGCAGGTTCAGACCCGGTAAGGGTCGACGGATTTTTAGTATGGAAAAATCCAAGGGACAAGTTCTCCGGGAGGGACTGTTAAATCAGTCTCTCCCAAACTTATTTGTATCGCGGACCAAATGAAAGAAACATCAAGGGCCATAGACCCATTATAGTTATAGACATTTATAATAATAATATATTATTATTATTATTATTATTTAACAGATTTCACGATGTATCACAATCTTTCTGCGCTCAAATAAATTAATGTCATTCTCCTCCACATATCTCTGTCATTCCAATCTCCATCGTCCAATCCTCTTTCTCCCCTGTTGCTAAAAAACTCATTATTCCACATTATTTTTTTGGCCGCCCCCTTCTTATTCTCCTACAAAGTGGCACCCATTCTATTATTATTCTTGGGAATCTGTCTTCTGTCATTCTTTTTAGATGACCATACCATTTATTATTATTATTATTATTATTATTATTATTATTATTATTATTATTATTATTATTATTATTATATTATTATTATTATTATTATTATTATAAGCATGTGTTGGTTTGCTACTTTTCTCATTATATCGTTATGACATATTTCAGAAGTTCTTGTTCCATTACTGATAAACTATTTGTATTATTATAGGACCACCCTTAGTATATTTTAATTTATTAGAATGCTGGAGATCTGTAAGGGCCGGATAGAAAGTGGTGGAGGACCGTATCCGGCCCGCGGGCCATAGTTGTGGGCGTCTCTGCTTTAAACCGTGCGTCTCGAGTCTGTCGTTTTTACTTAATACTTAATATTTAATATAGGCTTTCCACTTACAGCAGTTTGCCCTTGATTCCTGCTTTCCAGAGACTCCTATCTTCCTATTGACCATCTTCCATACCCCTCTTCATCATGGCATCATATATTCCCTCATACCATGCTCTTCTACTTCTCCCCCTCTTCCTCCTGCCTGGTACCATCCAATCCAACACCTGTTTAGGCCACTGGTCTTCCGGCATCCGTTGTACATGTCCATACCACTGTAGAGCTCTCTTTGTTATCCTATCGATAACAGTTTCTTGTGCATCCACTTCCTGTCTGATATACGTATTTCGAATATGTTGTAGCCTGGATATTCTCATACTTCTCCGTAATCCATCCATTTCTGTCGCCAAGATTCTTTTCTGCTTCCTTCCATTTATTGTCCAGCTTTTCTGATCCATATGTAAGTATACTTTCTATTATTGTCTGTATAATCTTTTTTTTTGTTTTTGTTTTTCTGGTCCAATTCTATTCCATGAAAGGCCATTCAGGGATCTAATCGCCTTCCTTGCACAATTTACTCTGTTGATAATATATTTTTCACAAGTACCAGATTTATCTGTTATACATCCAAGATATTTAAATTCTTCAAAACATTAATTATCATATTATTTATTTGAAGGTCTTCTGAATTTCTTCCGATTACCATATATTCTGTTTTAATATAATTTATCTTCAGTCCACCTACCTCAAATGAATCGACCAACTTTCTGATCATACATTCTATATCTTCTTTATCTTGTCCTATTGTAATCTGGTCATCAGCGAATAATAAACTGTGGCAGTAAATGACCATTAATATTGATTCCCATTCCCCAACATAACTTATTCCATTTCATTAATACATCTTCTAAATATATCTTGAACAATGTTGGTGACATCTCGCATCCTTGTCTTAATCCTTTTGTTATATCAAATTCTGAGGATACTCTATTTCCAACCTTAATACTTGCTTTAGAGTCATACATTCTTTTCATAGTATGTACAAGAGATTTAGGTATTCAAACTTCTCCATTGCCACCCAGAGGTTGTTGATGGGTACAGAGTCATATGCCATTTCCAGGTCTATAAATGCCATATGCACTTCTTTTCCTTTAGCCAACATCTTTTCCATAATCTGCCTAATCACAAATATAGTATCAAGGCACGATTTACCTGCTGTGAAACTTGTTTGATCTTCTGATATTTTATTTTGTATTAGTTCCTCCAATCTAATGTTAATAATTGTACTTAATATTCTACTGATTGCTGCCAT
>JASPKZ010005598.1:0-84340 GCA_030220185.1 Diploptera punctata | reverse complement strand
CTATCTATCTATCTATCTATCTATCTATCTATCTATCTATATCTATCTATCTATCTATCTATCTATCTATGTACGAAATCTTTCAACGCGATTTCACCACTATTAAAATCATTGGGTCGACTTGAAACTTTGTATACTTGTAGAGGACCCGTGACAAAATACAATAATTTCACATTTATTTTCTAAAATCCTTGCCATAATCATCGCAGCAAATCAAAAAAATGGTTTTTTGTATCAATGTAACGGAATCTTTCAACGCGGATTTTCACCCACATAGAATCATTGGATCGACTTGAAACTTTGTATACGTGTAGAGGACCCGTGACAATACAATAATTTCATATTTTGTTTCTAAAATCTGTGCCAGAATCATCCGAAAATCAAAAAAATGTAAACTGGTATAATAGGTTGCGGACTTGTCGAGTTTATAGTCAATCGTTGTAAGAGCTCAGTTGGTAGAGCAGTGAACTATGAGTGGTGTATAATTTCAGTAATCCATACGTCCGCTGGTTCAAATCCGGCTTGGAGGGTTTTTTTATAGAAGAGTATTACTTTTAGCTCATACTACAATAGTATCGAATTTAAAGATATTTACATTTCTCTGTAAAATATTAAAACTAAAAAATAAAAAATAAGTAATAGTTTTAAAAAAACTAAAAGAACACGCTTTATTAGAAACTAAAAAATTAAAAATAATTTTAATTTCCAATACGCTTGGGATAAAGTAAAGTGGTCAAAAAAATCATCTCCAACACATATAGAATAAAATTAGAGTTACCAACAAAAAGAAAATAATTTTACCGTCAAAAGCGTGGGTTTTTTTTATGATTTTTACATTTTCTTCTTAGAGAGCTTACTTTTACCAATATCTGTTTATTATCAAATATATTAATTGATATAGAGCACCCCACGCCTTTGATGATTATTTTCTTTTTGTTGATAACTCTAATTTTATTCGATATGTGTTGGAGATGATTTTTTTATTGACCACTTTATTTTATCCCAAGCGTATTGGAAATTAAAATTATTTTTAATTTTTTAGTTTTCTAATAAAGCGTATTCTTTTAGTTTTTTTAAAACTATTATTTATTATTATTACTACCACTACTACTAATACCACCACTAACTCTACTTATATTACTACCACTACTACTACACCTTATACCACTAATAGTACTAATGATAAAACTACTATCATCCGTACTAATATATTAATACTACTATCACTGCTACTATTGCTACCACTACTACTATCCCTACTACTACTACCAAGCTTATTACTACCACCACTACTGCTACTATTACTACTACTAATATTACTACTACCGCTAACACTACTACTACCATTACTACTCTTCATATTACTATAACTACTACTATTACTACCACTAATTGTACCACCACTACAACTACTAGTAGTACCACGACAAATATTACTACCACTACTGCATCTACCACCACCACCACCATAATTACTACTACTGCTTATTTTACTACCAATATCACAACTGCTATTACTACTATTATTTCTACTACTACCACTCTTAGAGTTACTACAACTACTATAACTACTTGTACTACTACCACCAATACCAACATTAATAATACTATTACCATTACTACTATCATTACCATCTTAACTACTACTATTACTACTACTACTACTACTACTACTACTACTACTACAACTAGTACCACCACTAACTCAACTACTACAATTTCGACAACATCCATTATTATTCTCTACTACCACCACCATCATTAATACTACATCTATATCCACTAGCACCACCACAACTACTACTATAACTGCTAATAATAATTTTATTACTACTATTGCTACCACTACTACTACTACCACTACCGTCATCAGAAATACTACTAATGTTACCACCACTATTACTACTGCTACCGCCACTACCCCTACTACTACTACTACTAACACTATTAAAACCACGACTACTACAACTACTACTACTAACAAAATTACGACCACAACTACCAACATTACCACCATTAATTCTATCACTACTACCACAACGAAAACCACCATACTACAGCTACCACTACCATCAACAATACTACCATTACAACTACCACCACCACTACAACTACTACCACCATCACTACAAATACTACCAACACCACTACTACCACCACCAGCACTACAAATATAATTATTACCATTCTTACTACTACCACTGCCACCACGGCCACCACCACCAAAACCACAACTAACACTACCACCACTACCGCCACTATTAGCACCACTACCACCATCAAGACTACTACTACCACCACTACTACAATTACCACCACCAATAATACTATAACTACGACCACAACTAAAACCACTGCCATTATTACTACCACTACCACCACCGCCACCACTACTACCAATATCACCATCATCACTACCAACACTACCATCACCACTAATACTGCTACTACTACTACTACGACTACTACTACTACCACAACTACTAGTAATACTACTGCCACTGAATCCACTACATCGCCTTCACATCACCACCACTACCATTACATCAAACACTACAACTAAAATTACCATCACGACCAACACCACAACCAATGCCCCACCACCAAAAACACTTCACTTCCACCACCACTATCACCACTCCCACTACCACAAGCAGTACCACCTCCACCACTACCATCACAATCATAATCACCACCACAAACTATACCACTACCGCCACCACTACTACCACGACTACTACCACAATTATAAACACCATCATTATCACCAACAACACTAACACAAATACCACCATTAATACCACCACTAGCAACACCACCACCACTACCAACACCACCACCACTACCAACACCACCAGTACCACCACTACCACTACCACTACTACCACCACCACTACAATTACCACTAACACTACAACTATCACTACTACTACTACAACTACTATTACCACCACCACCACCACCACCTCTACCACTACCAACTATATCACTACCAACAATACCACCACCATCAACATCACCACAACTACCGGCACCACCTCCACCACCACTAAAAACATCACGGCCACCACCACCACTAACACCACCACACCCACCACCAACACCACGACGACTACCACCACCAATAACATCACCACCACCGCCACCACCATCTCTACCACTTCCGCCACCAAAACAACCACTAATAGTATTACCACCATTATCACTATCACCACTTCTACCGCTACCACCACCATCACCGCCACCAATACCACCAACACCACCACCAAGATCACATCCAATAGCACCACAACCACTACCACTACCACCACCACACCATATACATAGGCACTACCACCACCAACACAATTTACCACCACCAACACCAACTCTACCACCGTCACACCAACACCAACACTACCACTACAAATACCAACACCACTATCACAACCACCGTTAACACCACCACTATCAATTTACACATCACCATTATTACCACCAACACACCACCTCACCGTTACCACCACTACCAACTCTATCACTACAAATAAACACCACCACCAATACCACCACACCACCACCATTACCACCACCACTATCAATTAACATACAACCATCAACCATTAGTTTGTTTACCACCAACACCACCTCTACCGTTACACCAACCACTACAAATCTATCACTACAAATACACCACCACCAAGACCACCACCACTAATACCAAACAACAACAGTACCAATACCACAACCACTACTACCACCACCACTATCACCATTCTACCACTATCCAGAACTAACACCATTACCACCATAACTGCCATAATCACCACCACTATCGCCACCACCACTACAACCAGAACTAACACTATCACTAACAGTATCGTCACCACCACATCAACCAGAAATAACCCCATCACCACTAATACCACCACCACCACTCCCACCACCACCATCACCACCACCACTATCACCATTCCCACCACTATCGCCAACACCACTGTAACGAGAAATAACACCATCACCACTATCACCACCACCTTCATACCACCACTACCACCACCACAAACACCACCACCAACCCTCCCACCAACACATCACCACCACCACTATCACCATTCCCACCACTATCGCCAACACCACTGTAACCAGAAATAACACCACCACCACTCCCACCACCACCATCACCACCACCACTATCACCATTCCCACCACTATCGCCAACACCACTGTAACCAGAAATAACACCATCACCACTATCACCACCACCTTCATTACCACCACCACCACCACCACCAACACCACCACCACACTCCCCACCACCACCATCACCACCACCACTATCACCATTCCCACCACTATCGCCAACACCACTGTAACCAGAAATAACACCATCACCACTATCACCACCACCTTCACTACCACCACCACCACCACCACAAACACCACCACCACCATCACCACCACCAATATCACCATGAGGTCCACCACTATCGCCAAAACACCACTGTAACCAGAAATAACACCCATCACCCACTATCACCTTCACTACCACCACCACCACCACCAAACACCACCACACCACTCCCACCACTACCACTATCACCATTCCCACCACTATCGCCAACACCACTGTAACCAGAAATAACACCATCACCACTATCACCACCACCTTCACTACCACCACCACCACCACCACCACCACAAACACCACCATCACCACTCCCACCACTACCACTATCACCATTCCCACCACTATCGCCAACACCACTGTAACCAGAAATAACACCATCACCACTATCACCACCACCTTCACTACCACCCCACCCCACAAACACCACCACCACCACAAACACCACCACCACCACAAACACCACCACCACCACTCCCACCACCACCATCACCACCACCACTATCACCATTCCCACCACTATCGCCAACACCACTGTAACCAGAAATAACACCATCACCACTATCACCACCACCTTCACTACTACCACCACCACAAACACCACCACCACCACCACTACCTGCATAGCTGCCACCATCACCACCACTACCACCACCACCACCACCACCACTATCATCATTCCCATTACTATCGCCGCCACCACTACATCTAGAACTAACTCCATCACCAACTCTATCGCCGCCACCACTACAATCAGAACTAACACCACCAGCACTACCACCACCACAACCACTACCACCATCACCACTACCTCCGCCACCACCACAACAAGCAGAACTAACACGATCACCACTACCACCACCATACCACTACTCCTACCGCCACTACCACCATCACTACTACTACCGCCACCACCACAAAAACACGAATACCTTCAACACTACCACCTCCACCACCACTAACACCACTACCACTATCATCACTACCACTATCACCACTACCACCACAACCACCACCACTACTACCACCACCACCACTATCACCATTCCCACCACTATCGCCACCACCAGTACAATAAAAAAACACCATAACCACTTCCACCACCACCACTACCATCACCATCACTACCACCATCACCACCATTATTGGCAACACCACTACAACCGGAACTAACACCACCACCACTACCACCATAACTGCCACCATCACCACCACTACTGCCACCACCACCACAACCAGAACTAACACCACCACCACCACTACCACTACCACTACCACCATTACCACTACCACGATCACCACCACTAATACCACCATCCCTTCCACTATCGCCACCACCAAAACAACCAGAACTAACACCATCACCACTACCACCACCACTTCAATCACAACTACCACCATCACGACCACTATCGCCACTACCACTACAACCATAACTAACACTATGAGCTCCATTATCGCCACCACCATTACAACCAGAAATAACACCATCACTATTGCCACCACCACCACTACCACCACCATCACTACCACCACCACTACCGCTAAAACCACTACAACCAGAAATATCACCATCGCCACTACTACCACCACTAGCATCACCACCACCACGACCACCATCACCGCCACTATCGCCACCACCACTACAACCAGGATTACCACCACTATCACCACCACTATCGCTTACACTACTACAACCAGAAATAACACCATCGCCACTACCACCATCACCACCACCACTATCACCATCACCACTACCACCACCACCTCCAACATCACTACCACTACCACTATCTTCACCACCACTACAACCAGAACTAACACCATCAGCACTACCACCATCAACACGTCTATCGCCACCACCAAAACAACCAGAACTAACACTATCACCACTACCACCACCACCACTATCGCCACCACAACTACAACCATAAATAACACCATCACCACTTCACACACCACCACTGCTACCTCCACCATCACTACCACCACCACCATATCGATAACACCACCACAACCAGAAATAACACCACCTCCACTACCAGGAGCATCACTACCACCACCACTATCACTACCACCATCACCACCACTATCGCTTACACCACTACAACCAGAAATAACACCATCACCACTACCACCACCACCATCACTACCATCACCACTACCACCATCACAACCACTATCGCTAACACCACTACAAGCAGAAATAACACCACCACCACTACCACCACCACCACTTCCACCGTCACCACCACTACCACCACCACTATCGCCAACACCACCACAACCAGAACAAACATCACCATCACCACTAACACCACCACCACCATCACTACCACCATCACCACCACTATCGCTAACACCACTACAACCAGAAATAACACCACAACCACTACCACCATCACCATCACTACCATCACCACTACCACCATCATAACCACTATCGCTAACACCACTACAAGCAGAAATAACACCACCACCACTACCACCACCACCACTTCCACCATCACCATCACTACTACCACCACTTCCACCATCACCATCACTATCGCCACCACCACTACAACCAGAATTACCACCACCATCACCACTACCACCACCACTTCCACCATCGCCACCACTATCAGCATCACCACCACTATCACCATCACCACCACTATCACCATCACCACCACTATCACCATCACCACCACTATCGCCACCACAACTACAACCAGAACTACCACCACCATCACTACTATCACCACCACCATCACTACCACCATCACCACCACTATCGCTAACACCACTACAACCAGAAATAACACCACCACCACTTCCACCACCACCAATCCACCATCACCAATACAACCACCACCACTTCCACCATCACCACCACTATCGCCACCACCACTACAACCAGAATTACCACCACCACTACCACCACTATCACCACTACCACCACCACTTCCACCATCGCCACCACTGCCACCACCACTATCGCCACCACCACTACAACCAGAACTCCACCACCATCACTACCACCATCACTACTACCATCACCACCACTACCACAACATCCACTTCTACCACCATCACTGTCACTACCACCACCCCTACGACCACCACAACCAGTGCCACCACTACTACCACCGCTACATTTACTACTGTCACTACTACCACCCTCACCGTCACCACCACCATCACTACCACTACAACCACCAGTACCACTACCATCACCACCATTACCATCTCAACCACCACTGTCACCGCCACCAGCACTATCACCACCATCACCAGCAATACCTACACCAGCTCTACAACCACCACTACGTCCACCGCCACTACCACTTCCACCGTTATCACCACCACTATCACTACCACCAACACCACTATGACTTCTACTTCTATTACCACTGCCGCCACCACCTCTACCATTACCACCACCACTACCAACTCTATCACACAACAAATACCATCGCCGCCTTTATCACTACCACCACCACCACTATCACCACCACGAATATCACCACCACCTCTACCAGTGCCACCACACCAATACCACCACCCCCACTGCTAATAATACCACAACCACGGCCACCACCTCTAGCAGTAACTCAACGTCTACCAACTCTATCGCTACCACCACTACCACCTCCACCACATCAACCATTATCATTATCACCACAACCACACCACCTCCAGTACCACTACCACTATCATCACTACCACCACGTATGCAATTTGTAAATATATGGACATTTTATAGGTGAACAGTTCCAGCAGCTGCTTCATTCAACTTGTCAACTACGTAAATTTGTAAAATAGTTGCATGTATATACGTGGTTGTGTCACCGCGATCCTACTCCGTCCGTTCCTCGCCGCCAGTACGTCAGCAGTGTATAGTAAAATCCTCGAGTCTTCTGTCCATTGCTATACTGATCGCTCTGTACATTACTGTATTCCTAATTTGTCACAATTATGTAAAATATCTCACAGTTTGGCAATTGTACACTATGTACTGCATTTGAATGACTAATGCCCATCTTGAAGGGACTTATAAATTATAGTTCCAGTCAGGAGAAGAACAATCATTTTTAGAAACTAACTAAGTAACTAGCTGGTACTATACCCGGAGGTTTAAAACCTCGCGGACATACGCTCTCGATACATCCCACCTTGAATAGCGATTTTCTATCATTCCCTTTATAATTCTCTCCCTCAAATCATCCTTAATGTTATATTTTCGCTTAATGCGTATTGTCGTACTTACATCAATGGCTACCATGATTGAAAGTTTAACTTCTATATTTCGGGGTTGCCAACGTAAATAACTATTCTAAAATATACTAAACCAGGTCTGGGAAGAAAAACCACTGTCCGCTATGTATACTACGTAGAATGTATGTACAAAAGGTAGCGTTAAAATACATTATACGAAAAAAATCAGTACAGTTTATGTCAACTGCACTTATTCGAAACACTATAAAACAACAAATACGTAATTGCCGCCGTTTTATAACTGACTCATGTCACGGCCTATTGCATTTTCACGTAATAAACTTTGCTCACACTGTTAACATTTGTCATTTGTTTGTAATAAACGCAAGTATTCCAACCAAGATGTTATTATATTACTATTACATATAATTTTGAAAACACCACCGCTCAACAAATTATGTACAACGCAAGTTCGCGATGTGTTTTACACAATATTGGAAATTAAAAACTTTGCTTACGATTGATTTTTAAACATTTTCCTCGCTTCTGTAAAAACCACTTCCCAACCTCGCATGACAATATACTGTCATCCCACATAATTGCTGGCCTACCTACTGGACTGATGTTTCCGAACCCCATTCATGGCATATGTTCTGCCCATACAGTATCCGATACGTAGCTTTTCCTATTGTATCCGATTTACCATGAAAAATATCTAGCTTCCTGTTATGTAGCTTTCTCCATTCACCTGTATGTTTGTCTCTCTTCGGTACAAAAATATTCGTAAGTATTTAGTCTCAAATACTTGGAGCCCAAATACTCGGTTCTTTACGAGCCAGAAATTCTTGGACTCTGAACCCATGGCTTATAGTCCCGTCAGGAATAATAATAATAATAATAATAATAATAATAATAATAATAATAATAATACTTTATTTATTCTGGCAGAGTTAAGGCCATAAGGCCCTCTCTTCCACTCAACCAGCACAATACAAATAAATATTCGACAAATATAGATATACACTGTACTAATTATAAACAGTTAAAGATACAATAAATGTAGCAATGTAAATGTCATGTACAAACAACATTTCATAGGGTAATAACAATAATGATACGATAATAATAATAATAGTAATAATAATAATAATAATATAAATATGATACATTATACGGGAAACACCAATTAATATATATATATATATATATATCTTACACTGGATAATAATGAAGTCGAGTTTAGAGCAAATATAAATTTAGATATCTTTTAAAAGATGCCAATGTCCGGCAGCCCCTTATTTCTTCTGGTAGGGAATTCCAGTTGCGAGAAGTGGAGATGGTATATGACATGGAGTGATGTGATGTCCTATGTTGCGGAATACTTGTTCCTTGGATTCTTCCATCTTAAAAACCCACCGCCCTCGGCCAGGTTTGAACCCGCAATGTGGTGTGGGGCGTATAAAAAGTACATACAAGGAAGACGATATATTAAGTTGAAGATAAATACCCATGTATAAAATAAAGGTATATATATATATATATATATATATATATATAATTTTCGAGGGGAGCTATACCATGGATATCTGATAAACGTAGCCTAACTTATAAAATTATATATGGTCTGTATGAAACTGCTTTGTTTAAACTGTGAATTGTCCTGGTGGCCTAGTGGTGTATGATTCCGATGTTGATGGATTTTTTGGGCATAAAATTTTGAGAAGGATTTTGTACGCAAACGAAGTAAAGTTGTGGGCCTCTTATCGCATATTTATTTAACGTATATGAATCTCAACCTGTGTAAAGAGACTTGTAAGCAAAGTGCGTCGTCCTATTCGCGCCCAGATTTGAATCCCGATGCTGCTGGCCTGAACCATTAAAGTTCATGATTGCATAATATACTAACAGTAATAACTAACCTGTGAAATATTAATGTTCTTAATTCCTGATTAAATAATTTAGAATTTCTTTTTCTTCCAGTTTCGCATTCACTGACGTTTCTTAGTAACCTGTGAGTTATTACGTCATCATTGTAATTATCGCTATGCAACTAGGAACATTTTGTCAAGAAAGTTAATGAAATTTATCTTTGTAATAAACATGTGAATTGATCGTAATGAATAAAGCCGTATACTGATTTAAACATAACATGTACATCTGGATTTCTAGGGGAACTTCCTATTTAAATAATTTATTCATATATACAGTTTTATCTTTAAAAAAGTTATAATAAGTTAATTTTTATTAAATATAATAAATATATATATACGTTTAATATGCATTCAACTACACCAATGTTTTCTGGTTTTTCTTCGTGTTTTGGACGCTGCAGTCTATCATGTTGAATTACTAGTTACCATCAGCTCTGTGGTTCCAAGGTTCACCAGTTTAAAAGTGGCTGAAGTAGTCAATTGATGTTACAGGCTATTTAAATCCTATCCACAGGTTCTTTCGGAAGGACTTAAATACGTGGGTCCCCTGTATGCGTATCCGGCATATAATGGAAGCTCTAGCTTGAAAAAAAGTGAGCGAATTAATTTGAGTCTCTCTTACAGAGATTTAATTTGCTGCGCTATTGATCCCAGCTATAAAAAAAGCGTCGTTAAATCTAAATAATAACGTAAGATTGATTGAAAACTGACTTTATCATCTATACCTCTCCTAACTAATTAAGTTTCCCTTGTAAGAACTTTTATGGATACCAGCCTAATTTATAATCCCCAAATTATATTATTTGTTTAGGGTTTTCTCCCATTATAGGTTTTATCTTCTCTACAGTAAGCACTTTCTCTTACCTTCATTTATCTTCTCTCTGCGTTGGAAAGTGAACTTCCTCACCCGATTCATGCTGATTTAACATCTTCAGGATGCTTCTTTGCCTGGTGTCTCAGCAAACGTTGATCTAGCAAGGAGGGATGGACAATAGTTAATCCACTTTCATTGGGGTTAGATGTTCACAAACACCCTCCAACAACTTCAAAGTTATGCAATCCTATGTGGAGTGGTGTTTACTTATGATTGCTGTTAGTAAGCAGATACTTTCTCTAACTTAGTCTGGGCAGGTCTATGTGTTTATTGCCTTAAGTGTCCTGCGCTGTCATTGAAGTTGGCTCTTGAATATGATAACTGGACCCTGTGAAGTTAATCACTATGTACTAAATTAATACAATATTAAAACAGCAATGGCGACAAAACTAATATGTCTCACCCTAGAATCTGAAGTTAAATTATCCTGGGTAAGAGAGATACACTGACACTTAGGATGGGGATGGTACAACCGCTATTGAATGGATCACCTTCGCTGGTTGGATACCCATAATTTAACAAGCGAGGAAGGTATTAAATTATGTCAGTTTTCCGCTCATTGCAAAGTTGACATAATTTAATGCCTTCCTCGCAACTACTTAGATTTCAGTTACTACCAGAGAGATATCTCAAGTCGATGACAGTAGAATGTCGTTAGGGTGATCTATTAGGGGTGTTCGAGCACAAAAAACCAGGAAGTTTTTGGATACAGTGAGACATTGAGAGAAGGCAAAATTGGAGGCCCAGAGAAATAACGTCTAGCATAATATTGAGAAATTTCAACATGGTAATTGTTACATTTCCAAATTATGAATTAAGTGTATACGTACATGCATACATGAATACATAACATACATACATCCAGACATACATACATACATACATACATGCATACATACATAGCATACATACATACATACATACATACATACATAACATACATACATACATACATACATACATACATACATACATACATACATACATACAACATACATACATACATACATACATAATACACACTAGATAAATACATACATACATACATACATACATACATACCATACATACATACATACATACATACATACATCCCACATACATACATACATACATACATACATACATACATGCATACATACATACATACATACATGCAGACATACATACATCATACATGCATACATGACATACATGCATACATGCATACATGCATACATGCATACATGCATACATGACATACATTGCATACATACATACAGCATACATACATACATACATACTACATACATACATACATACATACTACTTACATACGTACATACGTACATACGTACATACGTACATACGTACATACGGACATACGTAACGTAACATACGCATACATACGTACGTACATACGTACATACGTGCATACGTACATACTGCATACGTGCATACGTGCATACGTACATACGTGCATACGTACATACATACATACATACATACATCATACATACATACAGTACATACATACATACGTACATCCAGTACATACATACATACATACATACATACATACATAATACATACATACATACATACATACATACATACATACATACATACATACATACATACATACATACAAAATACATACATACATACATACATACATACGTACATACATACATACATAAGTACATACATACATACATACATACATACATACATACTACGTACATACATACAATACCTACATACATACATACATACATACCGACATACAACACATACTTACATACATACATACATACATAACCACATACATACATACCACGTACATACATACACACATACATACATACATACATACATACATACATACATACATACATACATCAATACATACATACATACATACATACATACATACATACATACATAATACATACATACATACATAGACATACATACGTACATACATACATACGTACCTCATACATACATACTACAGACATACATACATACCACATACATACATACATACAGTACATACATACATACATACATACATACATACATACATACATACATACATACATACATACATACATACATACGTACATGCGTACATACGTACATGCTATCATACGTACATACGTACATGCGTACATACGTACATACGTACAATACGTACATACGTACATGCGTACATACGTACATACATACATACTACAGACATACATACTTACATACTACATACAGACTCCCACATACTACATACATACATATACATACTAATACATACAACATACATAATACATACATACATACATCATACATACATACATACAGACTACCTACATACCCATCCATACTACATACATAATACATACATACACATACATACAGACATCAACTACATACATAATACATAAATACAATACATCATACTCATACATACATACAACTACATCATACACATACATACTACATAATACTACATACATACATACATCATACATACTACATACATACATACAACATACATACATAATACATACTACAGACATACATAATACAACATACATACATAATACTACATACATCATACATACAACATACATACATACAGACTACATACATACTACATCAACACATACAACATACATACATCATACAGACATACTACTACTACCTACAACATACATACATACAAATCAATAATAATACATACAACAACATACATACATACATACAAAACATACATACATACTACATACATACCACATCATAACTACAACATCATACATCCATACATACATACATACCATACATACACATACATAAATACATACACATACATACTACAACACATACATACATACTACCTACAGACATACATACATCATACATACATACATACAGACATAAAACATACGACTACATACATACTACATATACGTAGAATACGTACATGCGTACATACGTGCATACATACATACATACATAAATCATACATACATACACATACTACATACATACATACATACAACATACACATACTACATACATACATAACATACATCAAACTACCTCATACATACATACATACATAATACATACTAATACATCATACATACATAATACATACATGCATACATGCATACATGCATACATCCATACATGCATACACATACATGCATACAGGCATACTGCATACATGCATACATGCAACATGCATACATGCAATACATCATACATGCATACATGCATACATGCATACATGCATACATGCATACATGCATACATGCATACATGCATACATGCATCCATGCATACATGCATACATGCATACATGCATACATGCATACATGCATACATACATACATGCATACATGCATAATGCATACATGCATACATGCATACATGCATACTGCATACATGCATACATGCATACATGCATCGTGCATACATGCATACATGCATACATGCATACGTGCATACATGCATACATGCATACATGCATACATGCATACATGCATACATGCATACATGCATACATGCATACATGCATACATGCATACATGCATACATGCATACATGCATACATGCATACATGCATACATGCATACATGCATACATGCATACATGGATACATGCATACATGCATACATGCATACATGCATACATGCATACATACATGCATACATACGTACATACATACATACAGTACATACATACATACATACATACATACATACATTCTGGCATACATGCAGAGCATACATGCATACTAGCATACATGCATACATGCATACATGCATACAAGCATACATGCATACATGCATACATGCATACAAGCATACATGCATACAAGCATACATGCATACATGCATACATGCATACGTGCATACGTGCATACGTGCATACGTGCATACGTGCATACGTGCATACGTGCATACGTGCATACGTGCATACGTGCATACGTGCATACATTCATACGTGCATACATGCATACATGCATACATGCATACATGCATACATGCATACATGCATTCATGCATACATGCATTCATGCATACATGCATACATCGATACATGCATACATGCATACATGCATACATGCATACATGCATACATGCATACATGCATACATGCATACATGCATACATGCATACATGCATACATGCATACATGGATACATGCATACATGGATACATGCATACATGATACATGCATACATGCAGAACATGCATACATGCATACATGCATACATGATACACACACATACATGCACACACCACCACACACACCCACACATGCATACATGCATACATGCATACATGCAATACATCAATCATCCATCCATCCTTCCATCCATCCATCCATCCATCCATCCATGCATGCATGCATGCATTATTTCATACATGCATACATGCATCCATACATGCATGCATACACACACATAAATAGAAAAGCGCACACAACCGTATGCACACACCATCACGCACACCCATGAACACACATAAAAACACACGCACAAACTTTGCCCTTGTCTCTCATGCCAAACATAACAGCTAACTTCGTTAATTTTGATGCATAATAATATGAGCATGCATTGCCCGTGGGACGTGCTTGGAGGTCTTATACGGCAACTACTCTCTGAAGTTGTATCCTTTTCTTTATCCATGCGGAAAAGCTCCTTTTCTTTGAGATGGGTATCATACTTTACCTGAAGTTACGTTTTTTCATCTGCACTAGCATTTGGAAAAGCAAGGCAAAACTTCTCACTGGTCTTTTTTTTTTGTTAAAGAAAGCAATTATTATATTCAGTATTAAATATTGTATAGTACATAAAATAATTTGAGTGTGGAATATTCTGCTTTGTAGTCTCTGTAGAGCTCAGCTGTTGTCTTACTGCCTTCTATATACTTTTTCTTTGTTTCAGACCTGCAGTAATGACTTTCTATGCGTGGTGTCTTGTTTATATGAATCCATATACCATTTTGTACTTCTTCTGGTACACTTGTGTGCTTTCCTCTCATGTCTGGTTGTAATATCCCCTTTGCAACTGACTTGTGCTTTTCTAGAACTGTACGTATGATCCTAGAATTGATTCACAATGTGGTCATGAAAAATACTTTTTTGCAGACACTTTTTTTTATCTCGTAGGTACAATTAAAATAATCTATTTAAAGAGCGAGAACTTTGGGAATTTTTATATCTAAATTTTGGTTTTACTGTTTCCAAACAAGTTGACATGAAATCACGTTGTTTTTTAAGCTCGCCCATTGGCCAATACTCCATAAATATTTTTTGACGATGCACTTCTGTAAAGTTTTGAAAGAATTTGAGACATTTATTAATAATAATCATACTTTATAATAATAATAATAATAATAATAATAATAATAATAATAATAATAATAATAGTAATACTTTATTTATTCTGGCAGAGTTAAGGCCATAAGGCCTTTCTCTTCCACTCAACCAGCACAAATACAAATAAATATTTGACAAATATAGATATACACTATACTAATTATAAACAGTTAAAGGTACATTAAATGTAGCAATGTAAATGTCATGTACAAACAACATTTAATAGGATAATAACAATAATGATACTTACGATAATAATAATAATAATAATAATAATAATAATAATAATAATAATAATAATAATATAAATATGATAAATTATACGAGAAACACCATTTAATATATATATACCTTACACTGGGTAATAATGAAGTCGAGTTTAGAGCAAATATAAATTTAGATTTCTTTTAAAAGATGCTAATGTCCGGCAGCCCCTTATTTCTGTGGTAGGGAATTCCAGTTGCGAGAAGTGAAGATGCTATATGACATGGAGTGATGTGATGTCCTATGTTGCGGTATATTAAGCAAGAGACTATGTTGTGATCTTGTGTTTAAGTTATGGTTTGAGGATAGATACTGGAAACGGGATGATAAATAATTGGGAATCGAGGTATGTAGGATCTTAAATAAGATAATTAGACAGTCCGATTTTCTTCTCTCTTTTAGATGTAGCCATGACAATTCGTGGAATAATGGAGAAATGTGATCGTATTTTCGAACATTAAATATGAATCTGATACACATATTATGGACACGCTGCATTTTGTCCGACAATTCGTCACTTATGTCAGTTAGTAGAACGTCACAATAGTCAAAATGCGGCATCACTAAGGTTTGGATTAAAATTCTTTTAAGAGCTGTAGGAAGAAAATATTTAAGGCGCTTTAGGGAATGCATTATGGAGAAGATCCTTTTAGATGTTTGTTTTACTTGCACATGCCAATTTAAATTAGAATCTAAGTAAAATCCCAAGTTTTTAACGACGTCGGTATAAGGAATTTGTTCATTATCTAATATGACAGCCGGCATATTGCCATTGTTTATGGAGTGTAATAGTCTTGGATGTCCGATAATTATTGCTTGCGTTTTGTTTACATTTAGTTTCAGCCCATATTGTCTGGACCATAAAGATATATACCTGAGGTCAGTGTTTATTTTGTCAATATATTCATTAATTTCGTCAGGCCTAAAGTGTGTGTAAATCTGTAAGTCGTCGGCGTAAAGATGATGCTTAGAGTTTTGTAGTTTCTTGGTCACGTCATTCATATAAATCGAGAAGAGAAGAGGAGCGAGGACGCCGCCTTGAGGTACCCCTTTCCTCACCAAGCGCCAGGAAGAAATGCGATTATTAACAGAAACAGATTGCTGACGATTAGTGAGGTAAGATCTAAACCAATCAAGGCAGTTTTCCGACAGATGTAGTGTCTTTAGTCGCGCTAGCATTAAGTCTATATCTACTGTGTCAAAGTCTTTGCTGTAGTCCAGTAGGACTATTGCGGTGAGTTTGCTTTTGTCCATTGAGTCTCTTATGTCCTCTACAATGTCAAGTAGTGCAGTACTTGTGTGATGTCCTGTTCTAAAACCAGACTGATGTTCATCAAGTAAGTCGTGTGTGGTGAGGTAGTCTGTTAACTGTGAGTGTATTATGTGTTCCAGTGCTTCAGATAAACAGGGAAGAATAGTAATTGGTCTATAATCATCGAGTGTTGTGGGAATGTTTGATTTCGGTGTAGGACGAACTAGAGGCATTTTCCAGAGTCTGGGATAGGTCCCGGTCATTATAGAGGCATTAAAAATGTGGGTTATTGTTGGGAGAATAATGTCAATTATTTTTTGTAGGAGAGTTATTGTTATATTGTCTATTCCTTGTGCTTTAAATTTAATACGTAATACTGCTCTTTTGGAGTCATCAGGTGAGATATAGGTAAAAAAGAATTTGTCTCGGGTGGGTTGGGAATATGACACTAGATCATCTATTGTCTGTTGTTTGTGTTGTGAGTTGTCAGTAGGGAGGCGGGTAAAATGTTCATTCAACTCATCTAGTGGTAGGTCAACTGTTTCTCCTGTAGCTCCTCTTCTCTTCTCGATTTAACACAAGGAGGTAATATTTTCTTACCCTCACTTACAACCAAGGAACACTTTGTTGCTCTATCTTCAGTTCTGAATGCTTTCAAAGATTTATTAGACTGTCCACTATTTCTAAGCCGTTTGGCACTATTTTTCTGCCAGTGTTCCTTGTTAAGTCTTTTTTTTTCTGACTTTTTTATCCTCGAATGATGTTTAATAACTCGAATCTTCTTGGTATTATTGTCTGCAGAAATAGCAGAATCGTCATCATAATCGGAAACTGAAGATGATGATAATCCACTCGTAAAATTTGGATCTCCTTGTGAATCATCGGAACCGAAAGGTTCACTATCGCTTGCATGTCTAAAACTTAATTCGCCATTGTTTGCACTTCCTCAGGAAACGCACTTTCATCAGGTAATGTTATAGCATGTGCCACAGTTCCTCTGAACGTAGTAGTTTGAATTAGAAAAATATATATAACAGGCATAGGTCTACTCTATATAACAGGCATAGGTCTACTCTATATAACAGGCATAGGTCTACTCTTTATAACAGGCATAGGTCTACTCTATATAACAGGTATAGGTCTACTCTATATAAGAGGCATAGGTCTACTCTTTATAACAGGCATAGGTCTACTCTATATAACAGGCATAGGCCTACTCTATATAAGAGGCATAGGTCTACTCTATATAACAGGCATAGGTCTACTCTATATAACAGGCATAGGTCTACTCTATATAACAGGCATAGGTCTACTCTATATAACAGGCATAGGTCTACTCTATATAACAGGTATAGGTCTACTCTATATAACAGGCATAGGTCTACTCTATATAACAGGCATAAGTCTACTCTATATAACAGGCTAGGTCTACTCTATATAACAGGCATAGGTCTACTCTATATAACAGGTATAGGTCTACTCTATATAACAGGTATAGGTCTACTCTATATAACAGGCATAGGTCTACTCTATATAACAGGCATAGGTCTACTCTATATAACAGGCTAGGTCTACTCTATATAACAGGCATAGGTCTACTCTATATAACAGGTATAGGTCTACTCTATATAACAGGCATAGGTCTACTCTATATAACAGGCATAGGTCTACTCTATATAACAGGCATAGGTCTACTCTATATAACAGGCTAGGTCTACTCTATATAACAGGCATAGGTCTACTCTATATAACAGGCATAGGTCTACTCTATATAAGAGGCATAGGTCTGCTCCATATAACAGGCATAGGTCTACTCTATATAACAGGCATAGGTCTACTCTATATAACAGGCATATGTATACTCTATATAACAGGCATAGGTCTACTATATATAACAGGCATAGGTCTACTCTATATAACAGGCATAGGTCTAGGCATAGGTCTACTCTATATAACAGGCATAGGTCTACTCTATATAACAGGCATAGGTCTACTCTATATAACAGGCATAGGTCTACTCTATATAATTAAACAAAAAAGTGTTTTTGACACACAACCTTGTTGACAGTCAAGCACTTTCGTAAGAATGTTATTGACATTTGCAACATCTAGAGCATCGACGGAAGTGTAACTGTTAGGAGCTATAACTTTACAGCTGGCAGTAAATTTGTCATTTTCCTCTGATGAAATAGCACCATTATCACTTGGATACATTTCTGTGGCAAGTTTCACTATTAGAGGTGATCGGCTACTCATTGTTCACATATAAAATGCATTGAACGTCTCAAACATATAAATATATTAAAAGTATCCCGATTTGATTGTAACTAGTATTTAATTTATTCAATTAAAAGGAGTTGTCATTAAACAATAACTTTAGGTTTATTCAATATTTTTTAACAAAACAGTCACATCTCGAAATAAAACCAGACAAGGGGTTCTATTAGGACATTTTTTAAAGAATACTGCATCATCTCAGATTAATACATTAATACGATAAGTAATTAAATACTTCATCCTTACATTTTGAAGAAAACTGTTCTAACTAAAAATGTGACTGTAATTAACAAAAGAAACGAACTCATAGTAAGGCACTTGTTTAACCCATTCGCCTCAAAAGACGAGGTAGACTCGCCGGCAGTTAAATGGCCTTCAACTCAGAAGACGAGGTACACTCGCTTAACTCTGCTGTTATATATTTTGCAATATTTTGTGCATTCGTTAGCAGAGTAATCTTTTGTTAATATTTATGAATAGTAGAGGAATGTGTTTTGGCCTTCGCCCGTATTGAGATCTCAAGTACCGTTATCTTTTGTTTGTTTGTTTTGAATGTCTGAAAATAGATAATATAATTTACTGTAAACTTAAATCCGGTTTTGGGGAAATGCATTGATCATTTAAATCTGAAACGAATGGGTTAAATGAGACGCTGTTCGACAGAAAGTGCGATGCTTACACGGTAACAGTAGAGACACAACTGACATGTGACTCTCTTGCTCAGAATAAAGTTGTACCTTGACAAAAACATACCGTCACTTGCGTCATCTAACAGGCGCAGTAAGAATTACAACTTGTAACTCTCTTCCACATAAAATATAGACAAATTGCAGTCGTTTCATTGTGAAAACATAAAAATGAAATATTTTGAGTTGCAACAGTCTCCTTTCAAACCGACGATTTGTCAATTATGTATTTGTATTTGTGCTGGTTGAGTGGAAGAGAAGGCCTTATGGCCATAACTCTGCCGGAATAAATAAAACTTATTATTATTGTTATTGTTATTATATTATCATTATTATAGTATTATTGTTATTATTATATTATTATTATCATTTTTACTATTATTATTACTAATATTATTATTAGTATCATTATCATTGTCATTATTATTATTATTATTATTATTATTATTATTATTATTATTATTATTATTATTATTATTATTATTATAGTGTTCGTGTCAGATAGCCATGGAATTAACTTAGAATATAATTTAGGTGTGATTGTAATTTAAGTTGAGGAGGTGTTGGTTATGACGTCATAAGCTTCCCGCTGAGTCACAGTATTACGGCTCGCTCTGCTCGTGTCAACATTTCAAATTGATACAAAGCCTCTGGTTTTCTGATAATGGATTCCAAGATGCAATTTATGAAGCTTCTCTCTCATTATAAGCTCCATTTTATATACAGCCATTTAATCGCAGCTCATTTCGCGAGCTTTTCAAACGCTCCTTGTAATTGATCACATCAAATACACGAAAACATTTTAACAAAATCGATAAGGCTCAGCATTCGTTACTCGTCTGTCTATAGTTTCATCGCTCTAATAATCTATCTTTCAGCGAATCCAAAGTAATGAAGCTATTGAGGTTCTTCTCATGAACATATTTTCGAAAAAAAATACAGATTTTCGCTGATCCTGTCTAATTGACACCAAAAATGACCATGACTGATCTTTATATATATATGACATGATAAGAAAAATAAACGCCTGAACGGGATTTGAACCCGGAACTCTGGGTCGGTACCTCAGCGTGTTATCCATTACACCACCACAAAAAGTAAAGTGATCCCACAACAGGCCCGGAGGCCCTTGGGGTAGTAGGAGGTTAAGGCTCCCACTTTTTCTAGACAATCGACACTTTATGTCAGCCGGGTTGTCAGCCCTGCGTGACGGCCGCCTTTACCCCAGAATTTTTTGCTTAACTGTTATGTTAGCCGCGAGATGGCAGTTGGAACAAATTTCCGCTACCTCTTGTGTGAATTGAGAATACTACATGTATAAGAAAATTGTATGCTTGTATTGGAATTCTTGAGTAGCTCAGTTGGTTAGAGCGCTAAAGGTACAGACTTTAGAGACTCGAGTTCAAATCCCGACTCAAGCATTCTTTTTCTTTTCATATCATATTTGCCTTCATTGCCAAATGTAAAAATATATATATATATATAATTATTCTGCACGTGTGTTTGTCACTGAACTCCTCCTAAACGACTGGACCGCGTTTGATGAAATTTTTTGTGTGAGTCTGATTGGGTCCTCATTGGATTAGATTCACAATTGGATCCTCTAAAACTATTAGGTGTATGAATTCACCTAAAGTGAACATTTAAAAATCGCTCTAGCGGTCACATTTTTCGATGTTTCGCAACGAAACCCAATATATTGTACTAATATAAACAGCGGTAGGTATTGTCAATAAACGAGCAAAATCCGGCAATTAGAAGTGGAGATTTATTTGAAATCCGAAAATAGAAACTGCCCTAATGACTAGACCGATTTCGATGAAATTTTGTGTGTGTGTGTCTGATTAGGTCCCTCGATGGTTTAGATTCACAACTGGTCCCTCTAAATCTATCAGATGTAGGAGTTCACCTCAAGCGAAAATTTAAAAATCGCTCTAGCGGTCACAATTTTCGATGTTTCATAACGAAACTCGATATACCCTTTTAAAATAAACCGAGGTAGGTATTGTCTATAAATGAGTGAATTCTGACAATTGGAATGGAGATTTACGTGAAATCCGAAATTAAAACTGACTATGAACCGCCATGTTTGGTTCATCTCAGCGTATACCATACAATTTAATTAACCTTTAATGTTGAATTTATATAGGCGTAGCAACGCACCAAGGGTATTATACATAATTATATATCAGCAGCATCACCTTAAGATCTGTTCCGATCCCATGTTAGAATTGGTTTATTCATATTTTACTGGGTCTTCCTACATTTTTTCATCCTAGTTGACTGTAGTAAAGAATATGTTTCAGGATTCTGTTGGTATCTATTCTATCCATGTGCTCCATCCATTCGTCTCTGTATGGTGCAATCCTATCTGACAGCTTGATTATATTTTATTCTGTTAGTTTATCTTCATTTCGTCTCCGTTCTGTTATTGTACAACCAGGCGCACTCCTCGAACACCTCAGTTCTGAAGTTTATATTCTTCGTTCCTGGTTTTCTGTTAGCATGCAGTGTTCCGATCCAAATACTAATATTGGAACTGCCATTATTTTAGTCTCATTTCTAGTTCCCGTGAAAATTCGTTTTATATTATATTATATTATACTGTATTGTATTATATTACTTACTTACTCACTGGCACTATCGAACCCGTAGGTTCATGGCCGCACGGACATAAGCTCTCCATACATCCCTATCCTGAGCAAATGCTTTCCAATCATTCCCTGTATAATCATCTTCCCTCAAATCATAGTAAATGTTATTCTCCCACCTCATTCTTGGTCTACCAACTGGGCGTTTTCCCTCTGGCTTTCCTACAAGAAGCTTCCATGCACGTCTTTCATTCCCCATACGCGCAACATGTCCTGCCCATCGCAGTCTACGAGACTTAACTGTTCTTATTATATCTGGCTTCCTATAAAGACCATGTAGTTCATTGTTATGTAGTCTCTCTCCATTCACCTGTCTGTTCATCTATCTTTGGTCCAAAAATTTTCCTAAGTACTTTATTCTCAAAGACTTGTAATCTCCTTTCCTCTCTTAAAGTAAGAGTCCATGATTCGCATCCATATAATATAACTGGTATTGTATTATATTATATTATATTATATTATATTATATTATATTATATTATATTATATTATATTATATTATATTATATTATATTATATTATATTATATTATATTATATTATATTATATTATATTATATTATATTATATTATATTATATTATATTATATTATATTATATTATATTATATTATATTATATTATATTATATTTATATTATATTATATTATATTATATTATATTATATTATATTATATTGATTTATTTATTTACATATATTCTATATATATATATACTATATAATGTGTCTGTGTGTGTATGTGTGGGTGTGTGTGTGTGTGTGTGTGTGTGTTGTGTGTGTGTGTGTGTGTGGTGTTTGGTGTGTGTGTTGTGTGTGTGTGTGTGGTGTGTGTTGTGTGTGTTGGTGTGTGTGTGTGTGTGTGTGTGTGTGTTGTGTGTGTGTGTGTGTTGTGTGTGTGTGTGTGTGTGTGTGTGTGTGTGTGTGTGTGTGTTGTGTGTGTGTGTGTGTGTGTGTGTGTGTGTGTGTGTGTGTGTGTGTGGTGTGTGGTGTGTGTGTGTGTGTGTGTGTGTGTGTGTGTGTGTGTGTGTGTGTGTGTGTGTGTGTGTGTGTGTGTGTGTGTGTGGTGTGTTACTCTTAACGCTCTAGCGGACGAGTTCTAGAACAAATGGACGATGAAAAGTTACCAATAAAATTTTATTAGAATCCAACGGGGAGGAGAGGTAGAACAAAAGCATCTGGCTGCAGGACGTAAAGAAAGAGTATTTATTTAGCTGTTTTCACAACACCTTCCTGCACCCAATTAATCTACTCTCATTCTCCTCTACATCTCTCTGTCATTCCAATCTCCATCATTCAATTCTTTTTACCTCACGCTGCTCAAAACACCATCAATCCACGTTATTTTTAGCCATCCTCTTCTTCTTCTTCTTCAACCAAGTGGCACCGTCTCTAGTATTCTTCTTGGGAATCTGTATTTTGCCATTCTCGTTACATGACCATACCATTTTAATTGTTTGTTTTTTATGGAATCAAATAAATTAGTAAACGTCCATCCATAGTATCCATAGTAATTCTGCCCGAAGGCAGGTCCTTCACTGCAATCATAGCATTTTCATGCTATGCTTGCAGCTTTACTAGGGAATTGTGTAGGTGTGGTAGCTTCCCGTTGCTTTCCACACCTGTGAAGGATGATCATGATGATAATGGTAATGATAAGGATGATGATGATGGCCATATGATTTCGGGGACCGTTTGGGCCTTAAAGTTTTCCTGACATTTGTCTTACAGGTGAGGAAAAACCCCGATAAAAACCTCACCCAGAAAAACTGCCCCGACCGGGGATCGAACCCGGGCCCGCTGCGTGACAAGGCAGCACGCTACCTCGAGACCACAGCGGTAAAATAATTAATTAAAATTATTACAATGCCGGGACTGCGAAGATAGAGATTTTTCGGAGGAAAGAAGATAATAGAGTATAACGTCATTCACAGGAAGATGTGATAATATATTGGAAATCTCTTTATTTATTATTATTGTTATTATTATTATTATTATTATTATTATTATTATTATTATTAATATTATTATCATCATCATTATTATTACTGATTATTGTTTAGACTGGAAGTGCATGGTAATTTGCAATAAAAGGAACCTTATTGTCCCAACATCTTCCAAACAATATTAAACTGAATATACATAAGTATATATATACAGGGTTCCCACAAATGGTGTTTCGGGTTTCGAACCCATGTAACTTGCGTCTAAATAAACGTACAAACACGAAACTAGTACTAATGGGAAGAGAAACTCAAAACGTCATGGTTACAGCACCTTACAGATGTTCAATATGAACTCCGTTGGTAACACAACACACATCAAGCCTGTAGTACATTTCCACCCAGGAACGTTGTAGCATATCAAGGTCAACTGTTTCGATGGCTGCTGTGATGCGCCCTCTTAAACAAAGGACGGTCTGTGGAAGAGGTGGCTTGTACACAAGATATTTGACATAACCCCACATAAAGAAGTCACGGGATGTGAGGTTTGGCGAACGCGGAGGCCAAGGAAGAAGTTCTTCATCGTCATTACAATCATAGAACGCTCGCCTATCCCCTATACCAGTCATTTTCTCACGTTCAACAATACGCAATGTTGTATGTAATTATACGTCATTGTTGCCAACTGTGATACTATAACCATAACGTTTTGAGTTTCTCTCCACATTGGTACTATTTTCATGTTTGTAAGTTTATTTAAACACAAGTTACACGTGTTCGAAACCCGAAAGAGCATTTGTAGGTACCCTGTATGTATGTGTATATATATATACATATATATATATATATATATATATATATATATATATATATATATATATATATATATATATATGGTATGATAAGAAAAATAAATGCCTGGACGGGATTCGAACCCGAATCTCTGAGTCTGTACCTCAGCGTGATATCCATTACACTACCAGGCGAATCCAATTCAAACACTTATTTTTCTTATATATGTATTATACTCTCCATTATTACTAGATGTCGCGAGAAGACCGAGTTCTCGCGACATCTAGTAATAATGGAGAGTATAACACATATATAAGAAAAATAAGTGTTTGAATTGGATTCGCCTGGTAGTGTAATGGATATCACGCTGAGGTACAGACTCAGAGATCCGGGTTCGAATCCCGTCCAGACATTTATTTTTCTTATCATACCATATTAAGCTTGCATTTCTCAATGTTAAACATTTAATTATAACATATATATATATATACATTTACGCGATAGTTCGTTTTGTCATACATACAGCATTGGCGACCATGACTGAAAGTTCAGCTTCCTATATTTCGGAGTTGTCAACCTAAATAACTATATTGTAATAAAATAACTATACTGTAATAACGCATATGGGAAGTAAAACCACTGCATACAATGTATATACAAAAAATATCCAAAAGGTAGTGTTAATATACATTATACGAAACAAATCACTGCATTTTAAATGAACTGAACTTTATTTGAAACAATATGAAACAAAAAATACGTGCTTGCCGCCATTTTATAACTAATATTGATCTCACGCCCCCTCGTGCAGTTTCAACTTAATAAACATAGCCCACACTATTAGCGTTAGTCAATTGTTTATGATGAACGCAAATATTTCCAACGCAGATGTCATTATTTTACTATTATTTATTATTTTGAAAATACCATTGAGCAAAAAATAACGTACAACGCACGTTTGTGAAGTGTTTTACACAATCTCGGAAATTTTCCTCGATTCTGTAAAAGCCACTTCCCAAGCTCGCATCGGAAGATACTAATATATACATACATACATACATACGTACATACGTACATACGTACATACGTACATACGTACATACGTACATACGCACATACGCACATACGTACATACATACATACATACATACATACATACATACATACATACATACATACATACATACATACATACATACATACATACATACATACATACATACATACATACATACATACATACATACATACATACATACATACATACATACATACATACATACATACATACATACATACATACATACATACATACATACATACATACATACAATACATACATACATACATACATACATACATACATACATACATACATACATACATAATACATACATACATACATCATACGTACGTACATGCGTACATACATACTACATACATACATACATACATACATACATACATACATACATACATACATACATACATACATACATACATACATACATACATACATACATACATACATACTCATACATACATACATACATACATACAGTAGACCACGACTTACTTATGATAAAGCTCAAGCACCACACACTTGTCTGACAGCGCTGTATCCTGGTTCGACTCATACCTGCACGGTCGTCAACAATACGTTTCATTAAACTCTAGATCTTCGTCTTGGCGCAACGTGCCGGCTGGAGTCCCCCAGGGCAGTGTTCTCGGACCTCTTCTTTTCTCAATCTACATAAATGACTTGCCAACTGTACTAAAGCACTGCCGTTATCACCTCTACGCTGATGATCTCCAAATTACTATCTACATTCACCTCCTCATTCTCTCTATAACAGCTTGACAAAAAATGAATGACGATCTCATATCCATCTTTAACTGGTCTTCAAGTATCGGTCCAAATCTAAATCCTAACAAGTCACAAGTAATTCTAATGGGACAACAAAGACTGCTTACAACCTTTGACATATCTACACTACCAAACATTACTATAAATAATATAATCATCCCTTATTCTTCTTCAGTAATAGATCTTGGACTACATCTAGACGCAAATTTAACCTGGCAAACACAAGTGAAACACATATGTAAAAGACTTTCTCCATCTTACATTATCTTAGACGTTTAAAGAATTTTCTCCCAGTTTCGTTAAAACAAATCCATGTGCAGAATCTTGTGTTACCACACACTTCGATTATTGTGACATTATATATAATGATCTAAACTATGACTTGTCGCAGAGACTGCAGCGTGTTCATAATGCTTGCGTTCGATTCATTTTCAATATCCGCCGTTATGACCATATTTCCGAACACTTTAATAACCTCTCTTGGCTCCGTCTTACTGACAGACGTAAATTGCACTCTCTTTCACTACTTTTCAAGCTTCTGAATTCCTACATCCCTACTTACCTGGCGTCTAGATTTGAGAAGTTATCCTCTTACCACAATATTGACACTAGATCACAAGATAGCAGTCTGCTAAACAATTCCTCTTCATAGCACTTCCTCCTATTCTACTTCCTTCACAGTAGCCTCTGCCCGCTCCTGGAATCTCCTTCCTCAAGATATCAGGGGTTGCCGCACACTTGGTACCTTAAGTCACGCTTATACAGTTACCTGTTGTCTAATATTATTTTTTCTCTATTTATTTAATTTTATACTATGTCATTAATCTTTTCCTGTTTTTATATATATTGTACATATTATATATTTAATTCGTTAAATTTAGAGTAATCAAAATACATTATAAATATTAATTGTATTGTATTCATAACTTGTAATCGTTTATATATATATATTGTAATTTAGATTTAAGACTATTTTTGTTTGTATTTTTTTTAAACCTGGTTGAGTGGTAGACAAGGCCTTAAGGCCTTAACTCTGCCAGGTAAAATAAAGCTATTATTATTATTATTATTATTATTATTATTATTATTATTATTATTATTATTACATACATACATACATACATACATACATACATACATACATACATACATACATACATACATACATACATACATACATACATACATACGTATATACATACATACATACATACATACATACATACATACATACATACATACATACGTACATACGTACATACATACATACATACGTACATACGTACATACGTACATACGTACATACATACATACGTACATACGTACATACGTACATACGTACATACGTACATACATACGTACATACGTACATACGTACATACGTACATACGTACATACGTACATACGTACATACGTACATACGTACATACGTACATACGTACATACGTACATACGTACATACGTACATACGTACATACATACATACATACGTACATACATACATACGTACATACGTACATACGTACATCCGTACATACGTACATACGTACATACGTACATACGTACATACGTACATCCGTACATACGTACATACGTACATACGTACATACGTACATACGTACATACGTACATACGTACATACGTACATACGTACATCCGTACATACGTACATACGTACATACGTACATACGTACATACGTACATACGTACATACGTACATACGTACATACGTACATACGTACATACGTACATACGTACATACGTACATACGTACATACGTACATACGTACATACGTACATACGTACATACATACATACATACATACATACATACATACATCACACATACATACGTACATACGTACATACGTACATACGTACATACATACATACATATATACATATATATATATATATATAATATATATATATGCTAGTTTCCCATTTACATAGATGCGAAATATTGACTCATATTTTAAGGGAGAAGGAACGATTATGAATATTCTTAAGACTTTTTTATCAATGAGGGATGTACAGACAGGGGAATGGAGAAGACGAAATAACAATGAGCTATATTATCTTTATGGGAAATCAGATGTAATAAGAATAGTAAAGTATGTTAGACTCCTATGGATAGGACATGTGGCACGAATAGCGAATGAAAGGGAGGCATGGAAGGTCCTTGTAGGTAAACCGGAGGGAAAATACTCAGTAGGTAGGCAAAAAATTAGAGGTGGGAGAATAACATTAGTCATTATATGAAATAAGTAGATATACAGGAGATTATTGGAAAACATTAGCTCTGGACAGGGATGTATGGAAAGCTTATGTCCATGCTCTCATGAATCTACGAGTATTAGAATGCCAATGAATTAGCTTTGTTACTTAATTATAATATTTGGGCAGTTAAAACACAGATTTAGATAACGAGTTAACCACGGAAATTATTTTATGAAGTAAATTAATATATGTTCTACCTTTGTATGTTGTTTGGATGTAATGTGTTTAGTCACGTGCAGTAATTAATTTAAAACGAACAGCAGGCGTTTATTGAATTCTCATTACATAAACAATAACGACGTCCATTTCAATTGAACAATATTGTCCTATTACCATTAACACTTGTTACATCTCTAATATCTAATTTATATTATTTTCTTGATTATCTTCTCTTTCTCTCTCCCTCTCTCTCTCCTCATAGCTATCTATCTAATTATCCAACTATATATCCATCCTCCCATCCATCTAACGTGTACTTTATGCATCAACCAATCAATTCATCTATGTATTCAAAGCCCAAAATAAAATGAATATCTAAAAATATCTTTATAGTGTATTTCCTAAAGCGTCTCAAAAATGTATTTTTTCTACAGTTCTTAAAAGAATTTTACATCAGACTTTAGTGATGCCGCATTTTGACTATTGCGACGTTCTATTAACTGACATAAGTGACGGATTGTCAGACAAACTACAGCGTGTTCATTATATGTGTATCAGATTCATATTTAATGTCCTTAAATATGATCACATTTCTCTATCTTTCGAGGAATTGTCATGGATCCGTCTTCAAGGGAGGAGAAAATAACACTGTTTAGTTGTCTTATTTAAGTTTCTACATACTCCGACTACATATTATTGAGCCTCTCGTTTTCAGTATCTCTCCTCCAACCATAAATTAAACACACGATCACAACATAATCTCTTGCATAATATACCGCAACGTAGGACATCCCACCACTCTTCGACGTTTATAGTATCTCCACTTTTAGCAACTGCAATTCCCTACCACAGGAGGGGCGCAGGACGTTAGAATTATTTAAAATAAATCTAAATTATAAAAACTTTAATTTTATTTTAAATATTACCTTCACGTGTAACGTGCATGTATTGATTGGTGGTTCCCATTTATTATACTACTATTTTTATTATGTTATTATGATGTTTTTCATAAGTAATGCCACGAGTAATTTCCAATTTATCTAGAGAATTTGGAAATCAAGAGTGGCATTTGTTAGGACTATTTAACGAATAAAATTAAGCTGTTTACTCACAAGTCATTATTTAAATATAGTTATTTTAAAATATTTATATATTTAATGTAAACGGCGATGTTTGAAAACAAATGAGAAACGATTGGTACGCTTCATTTGTTTCTTTTGTTCGATCACTGCAACCAGATCATAATATTATTTATTGCCAAAAGATCGCAATGTTGTAACAATGCACCCTAGTGGAGAAATTTATAACCAACGTTATAGGTATTAATTAATTTCTGATGTCCTATTAGGTAAATATGTCAATTATGTTTTTCTGCGTAATTTACTGGAAAATAATTCGTTTGACAAAGTGCAAACAGTGGTTTCTTTTTTTGTGGTATAATCAATATTGTTTCAAATGTTTTATATTATCTCTCGTATGCGCTACGTGTTGACATTCATGCACTATATATACAATCTGGTAGCCAAATCTTGGAGGATCAATCACTGCAAAATAATGCTATGACCTATTGAGAATGTTAAAAAGGAGGTGCTTACTTTATTATGATAACCTTTAGTTGGTAAATTTTAGGCGAAACACGACTGTGATTGGTTGTAAATCAAAAATTGGTCATTGACTCCCATTTGGGTCATGAGTTAAATAGTCATATAAAAGTTTTTTATGCACACATCAATTTTAAATTATCTTTTTTTATTTATTTTTTACAATTTGTAAATTGTATATCCGATTGAGTCGTCCGCGGTGGACTAGTGCTTAAGCTCCTTGCCTCTGGTCCCGAGGGGCGCGTATTCAAACCCGATCGGGGTCGATTAGAACGGAAATATCCAAGGGGCAAGTCCTCCGGGAGGGACTTCAAGCCTGAAAATTTTCAGGTTCGTAAAATATCCTTAAGCCTGAATAAAAAAGGCATCTAAGCAGAATTTACCGACCTCAACATTCTAGTAATACCACAGTTGCCTGCAAGATGTCTCATTCAGTCGGTATGTTGACCGTATGCCATTCGCGACATGTATGGGAAAGCAAGGTAACGTAAAATTGACTTGGTCTAGTAACTCCTAACAAATGAGAAGCTATGGCTCAACATTGAGGTACGTCATTATAGATAGATGGATATCCAATTGTATTTTAAATCTCTATTTGTATTTTTATCTCGTTGAATGGAACAGAAGGCCTTATGACCTTAACTTAGTTAAAATAATTAAAGCATTATTATTATTATTATTATTATTATATTTATTATTATTATTATTACTATTCCGCCATGGCCGGTCCCAAGCCCGGATGAGAAAGGAGGAGGGGGAGGAGTAACAACCTCGTTAAAAAACCAGGGTTCAGTTGGCTCTGACTGGTAGTACCCTGTAAGGGCCCCTAGCCAGGGTTACGGTGAAGACCTCAATGGCAGAGTGGGCGCAGAAGGAGTCCTTCAGGACGGTGGATCTGGTGGAAGAGGCAACTCTATCTCTAAGGGAACGAGAGAAACGCTGTCTTGCGGTGATGAGGATCTTCAAAGGCTATGGGAAGAAAATCCAAACAGAACATTTCCTGGTCCTCCAGGTTGGGGGTTGATACGACGGGCTAACTCCCCGTTCATTGGAAAAAAAAGTAAAATGTTAAAAAAACCCAATGATTTACAGCCGGTCAGATTTAAAAATATACGGAGAAGGTTACGGACAATGAAAATTGGAACATGGAACATACAGGGATTAAGAAAAAAATTTGAAGAGATATGTAAAGAATTAGAGAATAGAAATCAATATATTATAATATTATCTGAAACAAAGAAGAAAGGAAATGGTACATAAGATAAGGAGACTTTCATACATTTCTATAGTGGAGTACTTAAACATCAAAGAGCCAAGAGGGGGTATCTATATTGGTAAAGGATAAACTAAAGAATATATATTACAGATTGGGAACCAAATAGATGAGAACTTAACAAGAATTAATATAAATTAATATGGGCATAAAGTCACAATTCTAGGTGTCTATGCAATTAGTGAAGATGAGAATAAGGTTAAAAAATATATGATTTTTTCGATAAATCAAATGGAACAATAGAAGAAATTGGAAATGGAAGAGAAATCATTATTGCAGGAGATTTCAACAGTAGAACAGTAAGGGGAAAAATACATAAAGTAATAGGGCCATATGGAGAAGATATATAAATAATAATGTAAATAGATTAATTGGTATTTTTTTGTGAACAGAATTCATTAAGAGTACTAAATGGATACTACCAACATAGGGATATACATACATTTACACGATATCAAGATACACTTCACCAAAGGTCAATTATTGATTACATTATAATTAAATAATTATCAAGATTGAATACACAAGATGTAAGCCTCCATAGAGGGATAGTATTTCGTGATCATTTTTGATAAATGTAAATATCTTATTCCCTTTTATAATGAATGGGGGAGATAATCAAATGGGGGTTGATGAACTAGAAAAAACAAAAATAAATATTCCAAAATATAATTTCAGGAATTTTGAGGATCATAGCACTATTTATTTATATAAACAGAGATTAAATGAGAAATTAACAGAAACAACATTCGATATTACACAGAATCAATATTAATACATTTTAGACAACCTGCATGAAGCAGCAAAGAAGCTATCGGTGAGAAATGTGAAAAAAATCTACATTATTATTGGAATGAAGAAATTGAAAAAGAATTAAAACTGAAGAGAAATCTATATTTAAAATGGCTAAACACAAAAAACATAGAAGATAAAATAGAACTTCGAAAACAACAAACAAAAATCAAAAAGAAAATCTCAGAAGCAAAAAACAACATTTGGAAAAAAACATATTAAAATATGGAAAGGTTCATTGGGGGGAAAGAAATACGGAAGCTTGGAGGACTTTAAAAAACATTAGAAGGAATGACAAAGAAATATTTTGTAAATATACTAATTTTCAATCATGGGATAGACACTTTAAGAACCTGCTAACAGAGAACAGAGAACAATATATGAAGGACATCAAGGAAATAGTAAATAAAACCTTAGATGAACACATACATTTAGACTTACAAATAGTAAAGGATGCTGTGAAATCACTCAAAAATGGAAAAGGAACAGAGTAGGAGGAATACCAGCTGAATTGTTAAAACAAGGACCTACAAAGTTATATGAACTGCTTAGAGACTTATTTGATAAATGTTTGAATGGCGAGGATGTACCAGAAGATTGGAAAATAGCATACATTACCATAATACACAAAAAAGGAAAAAAAAGTGAATGCCAAAATTATAGAGGCCTTACAATAAATAGCACAATAAGCAGATTATATGATAAAATAATTAAATATTTCCTGGAAATACAACAAAAGGATCTAGAAGCAGAAGAACAAGCAGGCTTCAGAGCAAGTAGATCAACTATTGACCATATATTTTGTTTGCAGCAAATAATAGAGAAGAAAAAAATTAGAACACAACCCCTTCATTTGGTGTTAGTGGACATTGAAAAACCTTATGACAGCATTCCATTATCACAATTATGGATAACTTTGAAATTATGTAAAATAAATCCTATTTTGATAAAATCTATTCAAAATGCATATAAAAACTCATATGTGAAAGTGAAAATAGGAAAATATTTGTCAAAAGGATTTGAAACCAATAAGGGATTATGCCAGGGGTGCAGCATACCCCCCACATTATATAAAATATACACCGAAAAAGCTTTAGGAAGTTGGAAAAACAAATGCAAAGTTATGGGAATTCCAATAGACGAGGAATCAACAATATATTCCCTCAAATTTGCGGATGATCAACTTATTCTGGCACAAGAGCATGAAAACATTGAATATATTACCCGAAAATTGATTCAAGAATATAATAAATGGGGACTAAAGGTGAATGTGGAAGAAACCAAGTACATGGCCATAGGAGACATTCATCAAGATTTGATACTAGAAGATGAAATGGGGGAAATTAAACACATAGAGGAATAAAAATATTTGGGAGTAAAAATTACAGAAGATGCGAAGCAGTAAAAAGAAATAAGATCAAAGATGAACTCAGGAAAATATGTAATATCTGCCCTGTATGGAATATTATGGGATAAACATATCAAGAAAGAAACTAAAATAAAAAAAATTAAAACAATAGTTAGAAGTATTATGACTTGTGGGTCAGAAGGTTGGACTATAAATTATCAGTTGAAAATAAAATTAATGGCAGCAGAAATTGATATTGAAGATCTGCTAGGATATGAAGGGGAGAGAAAATTAGAAATGAAATTATAAAAGAGAACATGAATGTACAAAACTCAATTTTTAGAATTTATTCAAGAAGAGCAACTAAAATGGCACGGACATATTAGGCGAATGCAGGACGAAGGATTACCGAAGAAAATAATGGAGTGGACATCATCAGGGACGAGAAGGAAAGGACGACCAAGTCTCACGTGGATCCAAGGGGTTAGAGAAACTTTGAAGACTGGGAAATAGAGGAAGAAATGTGTTTTAATAGAGACGAATGGAGGAAAATTATAAAGCAAAATTGAAGAGAAATCATTGGTGCCGGAAAAATGTATCAACAATGTTAAAACCGGATATATATATATATATATATATATATATATATATACTTACTTACTTACTCACTGGCACTATCGAACCCGTAGGTTCATGGCCGCACGGACATAAGCTCTCCATACATCCCTATCCTGAGCTAATGCTTTCCAATCATTCCCTGTATAATCTACTTCCCTCAAATCATAGTTAATGTTGTTCTCCCACCTCATTCTTGGTCTACCAACTGGGCGTTTTTCCATCTGGCTTTCCTACAAGAAGTTTCCATGCACGTCTTCATTCCCCATACGCGCAACATGTCCTGCCCTATCGCAGTCTATGGGACTTAACTGTTCTATATATATATATATATATATATATATATATATGGTTTATTATTATTATTATTATTATTATTATTATTATTATTATTATTATTATTATTATGTCCACCGCTGTGATCTCGAGGTAGCATGCTGCCTTGTCACGCAGCGAGCCCGGGTTCGATCCCTGGTCGGGGCAGTTTTTCTGGGTTGAGATTTTTATCGGGGTTTTTCCCCACCCGTAAGACAAATGTCAGGAAAAACGAAGGGAGGCCCGAACGGTCCCCGAAATCATATGGCCATCATCATCATCATCCTTCACCGGAGTGGAAAGCAACAAGAAGCTACCACACCTACAATTCCCTAGTAAAGCTTCAAAGCATAGCATGAAAATGCTATGTCTATCTTCTTCTTCTTCTTCTTATTGAGTTATACACTTGTACCTCATTTCACGAACCGCCACCAGAATAACCATTAGCGCCATCTATTGGGAAAACTATAATCAATAATTTTTGGTCTCGATTGCTCGGTCGTTATTTTTTGTGTTTATTGTAAAACATTTTAAATAATTAAAAATAATCTTCTCCATTTCCAAAATCCATCAACTTTTGTTTTTAAACAATGCGAGGAATATAACGACAGAAAAACAATATTATAATTATAAAATGATATACCTTGCGGATACGGTAGGAGTTCAGAAACATCACTGCAGATGCCACTATATTACGTGATAGAGAGAGACATCTTGTGTCACTTGACAAAAATTATATTGTTATGTGAAAAACCCTGTGAAAAACCAGGGATTGTGAAAAACTCTATATAGACAACTGGATTTTTTAATAAAATGCCTGAAACATAATGATACATAACTTTTGTTCAGTTATGGCGAAAATTAAAAAAACATTTTTTTTTTCACTATAATGACGGGGAACAGGCAGTTAACCTAATCCATGAAGTGGAGAGGAAGAAGACATTATTTTTCTCAGTTTTGAATACGCCGTTCTAAATTATATTGCAGATAACTTATTAACTCGCTGGCACTATTGATACCGGAAGTTCATATCCACGCGAACGTAAGCTCTCCATACAACCCTTTCTTGACCTGGAGTTTTCACAATCAATTTCTGTATAATTTATCTTCCTCGAACCATGGTCAATATTATTTTTCCATTTTATTTTTGGCCTAATTAATAAATGTTTTTTTCTATGATCTTTCAAAAATAATTTTCTATATCCTCATTCAATCTCCATTCCTGCAACATATCCTGCCCTAAGTAGTCCTTTGAGATTTAACTGTTTGTATTACATCTGCATTGCTACAATGTTCATGTAATTCACTGTTACATAGTTTACTCAATTCACCTGTCTGTTCTTCTCTCTCTCTCTCTCTCTCTCTCTCTCTCTCTCTCTCTCTCTCTCTCTCTCTCTCTCTCTCTCTCTCTCTGTCTCTCTCTGTCTCTCTGTCTCTCTCTCTGGAACAAAAGAAATCATCCCGAGAACTTAATTCTCAATTAGTCGTAATATTTTCTCCTCCCTTTATATACGAGGCCATGTTTCGCGATATTATAATACGATTGAACTCTTTTTACACGCTTTATATTAGCTTGACCTGTAATCTATCTATCTATGTAACGATATCTTTCAACGGGATTTCGACCCACATAAAATCATTAGATCGACTTGAAACGTTGTATATTTGTAAAGGACCCGTGACAAAACAATAATTTTATTTTTTTTCTAAAATACTGGCCAGAATCATCAGAAAAAAAGTGTCTTTGTGTCTGTGTAACGTAATCTTTGAACACGATTTTTACGCCACTTAGAAGCGTTGGATCGACTTGAAACTTTGTGTACTTGTAAAGGACTCATGGAAATACAATAATTTCATGCTTTGTTTCTAACATCTTGGCCAGAATCATCAGGGGAAAAAAAATGAAATCTGGTATGTTAGGTTGCGGACTTGTCGACGTTTTAGTCAATCGTTGTAAGAGTTCAGTTGGTAGAGCGGTGAACTCTAG
This sequence comes from Diploptera punctata, assembly GCA_030220185.1. NCBI lineage: Eukaryota > Metazoa > Arthropoda > Insecta > Blattodea > Blaberidae > Diploptera > Diploptera punctata. Next base: position 45,483 of record JASPKZ010005598.1, on the reverse strand, counting down.
TGATACAGAATTTCAGTAATCCATAGACGTTGGTTCAAATCCGGCTGGGATTTTTTTATAATAGAATTACTTTTAGCTCATACTACAATAGTATCGAATTTAAAGATATTTACATTTTATCTTATTCTATAAAATATTAAAACTAAAAAATAAAAAATAGATAATAGTTTTAAAAATCTAAACACGCTTTATTTGAAATCCGAACTAAAAAATGAAAAAAAATAATTCTAATTTCCAACACGCTTGGAATAAAATTAAAGTGGTCAACAAAAAAAATCATCTCCAACACATATAGAATAAAACTAGAGTTATCAACAAAAAGAAAATAATTTTACCATAAAAAGCGTAGGGTGCGTTTTATGATTTTTACATTTTCTTCTTAGAGCCTTTACTTTTACCAATATCTGTTTATTATCAAATATATTAATTGATATAGAGCACCTCACGCTTTTGATGGTAAAATGATTTTCTTTTTGTTGATAACTCTAGTTTTATTTTATATGTGTTTGATTTTTTTTTGTTAACCACTTTAATTTTATCCCAAGCGTGTTGGAAATTAAAATTATTTTTCATTCTTTATTTCGGTTTTCTAATAAAATGTGTTGTTTTAGTTTTTTAAAACTATTATTTATTTTTTCAGATACGTTCTGATAATAAGAGTGTCTGTAGTATAAAATTGCAAGCGTTTCCAGAGTTGAGACATGTTTTATTTTTTCTAGACCTCATTCTTCTTTATAATTATTATTCTTAAGCATTACAGGGAATATTTTTATTTTAATTTACCTGAAAAAAAGCTAAACAATAAATACCTATATAGCCAAAATCTGTTATCTTCCATTTATATGAATGCGAACTGTGGTATCTTACTCAGAAGGAGGTGAAGAGATTGAGAGTATTTAATATAAAGTTCTCAGAGAAAATTTTTTAGCCAAAACAGATCGTTGAGTGGAGAAAACTACAGAACAGTGAGCTAAATATAGTCTTTATGGGAAACCAGATGTAATAAGAACAATTAAATCACAAGGACTATGATGGACAGGACATGTGACACGTACGTGTTTGAAACAGGGGCGGAAACTTCTTGTAGGAAAACCAGAGAGAAATCGCTGTGTAGGTAGGCAAGAATAAGCTAATCGTAATTTAAGGAGGAAAATCCTTCTTCTTCTTCCTTCCAAGTATTAGGCCAAGGCCTGTTACGATCCTATAGAACATTTTCCCTCCAGCGTTTCATAGGACGGCCCAGTGATCTTCGTCCTCTTGGTATATAATTATAAACAGCTTTGGGGATCCGATTTGAACTCATTCTTTCAAGATGGTGTTTCCAATTTAGTTGGTACTGTTTAATATATTCCAAAATTGGCGTAGTCTTCAATTCATTTAAGATATCGGTGTTCCTTTTCCGATCCCATCTGGTGTAACCCGCTGTTCTGCGCATGAATCTCATTTCACAAGCCGTTATTCTGCTTTCATGTTGTTTTTTTAGTGTCCATGCTTCACTACCATAGGTCAACACTGGTCTAGCCAAAGTGTTATATAAACGTAATCTGGTGTTTTTTTTGTACAAGGGATGGTTTCATAACTTGGTTAATAATTCCTAAACTTTTATTATAACTAGTAACTTTTTCAGGGATATCCTTTTCATCCCAGATAGAGAGATAATATCCAAGATATTTAAATTGATTAGATCTCTCTAAAATTTTATTCTGGAGACAGATTTTACTTTGTATGGGGTCCTTCCCATGAAATGCTATAATTTTAGTTTTGTTAATTGATATTTCCATATTAAATTTGGCACCTATTTTTTGTAAATTATAAATTGATCGTTGCAAATCATTTTCGGAAAGTGCCAGAAGAGCTAAATCGTCGAAACGATTTAAAAATTCAATACATAGCTATACTTTTTGGGATGAAAGGAGGAAATTATGCAAGGAATTATTTGAAAATATAGGTTTAGGATAGGAATGAAAGGAAATCTTATGTCCGAGCGGCCTTAAAATACCGGGTCTTTTAGTACCAGAGTTGTAATTTGACGGAGCTATATTTCTAAACAAACATGCTTATATTATATTTATGTATTAGCTAATACTCTGCGTGCGCTGCTACGCGTGTTTTTATTTTATTTTATTTTATTAGTTGAATAAGTAAATTAGAGGCTAATTAAATTGTATGGTATACATTACGACGAACGAAATATGACGGTTGCTAAGAGTCAATTTTTAATTTCGGATTTCAGATAAATCTCCACTTCTAACGGTCGGATACCACTAATTTTTCAAAAATACACCTACCTCAGTATATGTTAATAGCATAAACTAAGTTTCGTTATAATTAATCGAAAATTGCGATCGCTAGAGCGATTTTTAAATTTTCGTTTCAGGTGAACTCCTACACCTTGTAAGTTTTAGAGCATAACAGGTAGCGGCTAAACTTTCGTTGTAATTGAAAATCTATATGTACTAATCTTCATGAAGACCCGTTGAGCAGTTTACAAGTATATAAATCACAAACATATGCAGACTTAATTTTTATATATAAAGATTTTAATTCGACACCAAATCAAGCGTTAATTTGAAAGAACAGCTAATGATCTATATAGGATATTTACAATTTACATTACTCATGTAATTATGCGAGGTCTAGTGTTTTTTTTATTCAACCACGTGTTTTCCATTGTCAATACCTATATTCTTAGTGCTTCGAGTTACTCTTAAATTGATAGATAGTATTAATCATTTCATTAAAAATGACACTAGATGGTCCATTTTCAAGTTACGCACCAATTCAGCAGACCACGTTATATGTATGTTGTGTAATTTGTTTTATATAGGGAGAAGTGAAGTATGAGTTATGTCTTAAGTATTTTTGTAATAAACGTGTGTGTGAGGGATAATAATGAGAAGAGAGATGGTGAAATCCGGTTTTGGCACATAGCCTATTTCTATCGAATAGCACCAAGGTGAGTGCCAGGCTTAATGACACCATCCGATAAACGAAAAGCTATCAACATATGCTTATCAACTTATACTAGTACTAACACAAATACTACTACTACTACTACTACTACTACTACTACTACCACCACCACCACTAATATAACAATAACAATAATATTCTTTTTTCTGAATTGTTTCTGTTATATACACAGGTATCCTTTACCAAAGTATAAAATTTTTTCTTCCACACTTCTCGGTCTTCCGTGTCTGCTTCTGTCATATTTCTCTTCTTCATGTTAGCTTGAGATCCCTTTATCCATGTTGGCTTTGGTCTACCACGTTTCCCTTTCCCAGGAGGTATCCATTTCAATATTCCTTTCGTTTTCTAGCATTTTTTACAATGTATGAAGAGCTGGCCGATAGCATCAACCCCCAAGCTGGAGGACCAGAGACTTTTTCTGGAGTCCACCGTAGATCAGTTGCCTTCACTGCAACTAACAGTCTGATCCACCCTTTAATTGCCTCATCCGCCGTCTGCACCACACCTTAGGTCTCCTACTCTGCTGCATCCGCCGTTTATTATTATTATTATTATTATTATTATTATTATTATTATTATTATTATGTTGATGAAGATGGAAGATGATGAAAAGCTAGAGAAAAAAAGAAATCCGCCAAAGTTAATAGAAGGAGGCGACGGAAGAAGTTCAGCCGAAATCGACAAAATAATGACTGAAAGATAATTAATTGGTATGTTGAATTCAGCTGTTTAGAGCAAGAATTAATGTAAATAACACAAAAAGAAAAAAAATATAATTAATTTGTTCAAAGTATAATGTTATATGGAGCTGAAACTCCAACACGAGACAGGCCACATGCAAGTAAATTATTGGCTACAGAAATGCACTATTGGTGTAGAATTGCAGGAAAATCAAGAATGGAAAAAATGAGAAATTAAATAATTAGAGAGGTGATGAAAGTGGATAAGATATTCTGAAGCATTTGAAAAAAGAAAATTAAGATGGTCTGGACACGTTAAACGAATAGGAAAAGAGAGAATTCCAAAATGATGTTGGAATGGAATGCAGAAGGCAGAGAAAGAAGAGGAAAACCTCGGGAAACAGTGGATGGAAGGAGCCAGGAGGGAATAAAATGGAATTGGCAAAATAAAATATTTTAGAATAATAAAATGTCTTTAGGTTGAAGGAAATGCTATTGCAACAAAGAAAGAATTCCTAAAAAGAATAATAATAATAATAATAATAATAATAATAATAATAATAATAATAATAATAATAATAATAATAATAATAATAATAATAATAATAATAATATACGCACAAATATGCATTCAGACAGATTCACGATTTAATTTGTATTACTATATTCACTCAGCAATTTTGTTCTTCTGTTACACACACTGAAGTGATATTTATACACGCGTTTTGTCACATAGCTTGTGTGTATATAGTCTAGAAATTGGAAAGTCATGAAAATCGGCTCTCCTATATATTTTGTAGTGGAAGCTACTGAAAAACAGTTCCTAGCATTACTGAGTTTGATGTTTGAACCAGTCTAGCTTCTGTTTTTTCACACAATTGTTTCTGTGTTTGTAGCGGGAATTGAAGTCTGGTACGCAGATTATCATAAGTAATGCCACGAGTGATTTCCAAATTATCGATAAATTCACGACTCACGAAGTGAGGAGTGAATTTATCTAGAGAATTTGGAAATCAAGAGTGGCATTTGTTAGGACTATTTAACGAATAAAATTAAGCTGTTTACTCACAAATCATTATTTAACTGTAGTTATTTCAAAATATTTATATATTTAATGCAAACGGCGATGTTTGAAAACAAATGAGAAACGATAGGTACGCTTCTACTGCTTCTTTTGTTTATCACTGCAACCAGATCATACTATTTATTGCCAAAGGAACGCAATATTGTAAGAATGCTCTCTAGTGGAGAAAAAATGAAACATCAATCTGTATATTAATTCATTTCTGATGTCGTATGATGTAAATATTACAATTATATTTTTCTGGATTATTACCTGGGAAAAAATACATTTAAGAAAGTCAAACAGTGGTTTCTTTTTTTGGTGGTATAATAAATTGCTACAAATGTTGACATGTATGCACTATATATACAATCTGGTAGCCGTATTTCTTATAGGCTCAGTCACTGCAAAATAACGGTCAGACCTGTTCAGAATATTAAAAAGGAGGAGCTTTGTTTAATATATGGTAATTATAACACTGATAAATATTTCGTGAAACACGACTCTGATTGGTTGTAAAACAGAAATCATTGAAACGTGATTGGTCATTGACTCCCATTTGGGGCATGAGTTAAATAGTCAACTTATGTACTACGGAGGAGTTTGGATTTTATTCCACTAATCGTGTACACTATCTAGCGATTGTAAAGTCCATCGCGCAGGAACTGCGTAAACTAAGCGAATTACTCGAATTTATGTTTCGATTTTTCTAGTTTACGGAATATGTTTTAATTTTATTTATCAATCACTTTGAGCCGATAGGACGTCGTAAGCGTTTTCCTAATCTGGTTGAAATGCTGTAAACGTCATTATGACGCCACATATTTCAAAATTCCACCAAGAAAATCGGGATCAATTTACGTGCATGTAAATCGTGTTTATTTGGCTTTGTTAGTACGGAAAATAGGTAACAGATGGAACATGTAGACAAGGGAAAAATATTTATCACATTCTGTGAGAGAGTGGCACAGTGATAAACATTCCTGGTTACACACTTCCAAACACTTAAACGTGTTTGAAGTATACTTATATACAATAACAACTGCAAACTTTTTCTTTTATTACATCCCGCAATAAAGATCTGCCCTCACATTTTTGCTTACTTTATGTTTCTCTGTAATATGAATAGAATGTTTATTATTTACAATTATTTATTGTTGCTGATACTGAAGGTAAATTACAATATGCTATGCATAAGTTAAAAGATATGCTCCTGACATATCTGAAAATGAAACAAAAGTTACATCACTTCAAAGGTTATTCCCCGTTGTATGCAAAATATGTAGTCTATAGAAAACAGGATGATGTCAAATAATCTATTTTAATTACCTGGGATATGATGTAACATACGATAAATAAACGGATGCCGAAAATAAATTTAAATAGGGCCCACATGTGTGGAATTAGAAGTTGTTTTAAATACACGAGGGAAGGAACACAAATACAATATTATAAGGTTATGGTTCTTCCTACGTTGTTGTATGAGTCCGAAAATTGGACTTTGACTAAAAATCAACTTAAAAATATAATCTGCAGAAATGAGTTCCCTGATATGTGTAGCTGAATATGCTCTACAATATGCAGAGACATTAGGAATGAGCTTAACAGACAGAATCAAAGAATACGAACAAAATTGGTTCGACCACATTCAAAGAATGGATTAAGAACGTATAAGAAATCAGTTATTTACATATAAGCCAGAGGGGTGGGACGACTATGGAGAGATCAGTTGTCTGCATGAGACCGGAACAACCTTTCGCAGTTCAGTCCGCGAAGAAGATGAAGATAAGATAATTATTTAAAGAAATGTTTTATCTATCTTACAGGCTTTATTACACGCTTTATATTAGCTTGACCTGTATCTATCTATCTATCTATCTATCTATCTATCTATCTATCTATCTATCTATCTATCTATCTATGTAACTGAATCTTTCATCGCGTTTTTCACCCACTTAAAATAATTGGATCGACTTGAAATTTTGTATACGCGTAAAGGACCCGTGACAATACAATAATTTCATATTTATTTTCTAAAATCCTGGCCAGAATCATCAGAAAATCAAAAAAAGTGTTTTTGTATTTATGTAACGGAATTTTTGAACACGATTTTCACCCACTTAGAGACATTGGACCGACTTGAAACTTTGTATACTTGTAAAGATCCCGTGACAATACAATAATTTCATATTTATTTTCTAAAATCCTGGCCAGAATCATCATAAAATCAAAAAAAGTGTTTTTGTATTTATGTAACGGAATCTTTGAACACGATTTTCACCCACTTAGAAACATATGATAGACTTGAAACTTTGTATACTTGTAAAGGACCCGTGACAATACAATAATTTCATATTTATTTTCTAAAATCCTGGCCAGAATCATCAGAAAATCAAAAAAAGTGTTTTTGTATTTATGTAACGGAATTTTTGAACACGATTTTCACCCACTTAGAGACATTGGACCGACTTGAAACTTTGTATACTTGTAAAGATCCCGTGACAATACAATAATTTCATATTTATTTTCTAAAATCCTGGCCAGAATCATCATAAAATCAAAAAAAGTGTTTTTGTATTTATGTAACGGAATCTTTGAACACGATTTTCACCCACTTAGAAACATATGATAGACTTGAAACTTTGTATACTTGTAAAGGACCCGTGACAATACAATAATTCCATATTCATTTTCTAAAATCCTGGCCAGAATCATCAGAAAATCAAAAAAAGTGTTTTTGTATTTATGTAACGGAATTTTTGAACACGATTTTCACCCACTTAGAGACATTGGACCGACTTGAAACTTTGTATACTTGTAAAGATCCCGTGACAATACAATAATTTCATATTTATTTTCTAAAATCCTGGCCAGAATCATCATAAAATCAAAAAAAAGTGTTTTTGTATTTATGTAACGGAAACTTTGAACACGATTTTCACCCTTTTAGAAGCATTGGATCGACTTGCAACTTTGTATACTTGTAAAGGACCCATGTCACTAAAATAATTTCATATTTTATTTCTAAATTCCTGGCCAGAATCATCAGAAAATCAAAAATATTAAAACTGGTATAGTAGGTTACGGACTTGTCGACTTTTTAGTCAATCGTTGTCAGAGCTCAGTTGGTAGAGCGGTGGACTAGTGGTATATAATTTTAGTAATCCTTAGGTCGCTGGTTCGAATCCGGCTGGGGAGGATTTTTTTTTTAGAAGAGTAATAATTTTAGCTCATACTACAATAGTATGGAATTTAAAGATATTTATATTCTTATCTTATTCTGTAAAATATTAAAACTAAAAAATAAAAAAATAAATAATAGTTTTAAAAAACTAAAACAGCACGCTTTATTATAAAACCGAACTCAAAAATGAAAAATAATTTTAATTTCCAACACGCTTGGGATAAATTTAAAGTGGTCAACAAAAATATCTTCTCCAACACATATAGAATAAAACTAGAATTATCAACAAAAAGAAAATAATTTTACCATCAAAAGCGTGGGGTGCCTTTTATGATTTTTACATGTTCTTCTTAGAGACTTTACTTTTACCAATATATGTTTATTATCAAATATATTAATTGATATAGAGCACCCCACGCTTTTGATGGTAAAATTATTTTCTTTTTGTTGATAATTCTAGTTTTATTCTATATGTGTTGGAGAAGATATTTTTGTTGACCACTTTAAATTTATCCCAAGCGTGTTGGAAATTAAAATTATTTTTCATTTTTGAGTTCGGTTTTCTAATAAAGCGTGCTGTTTTAGTTTTTTAAAACTATTATTTATTTTAGCTTGACCTGTATATATCTATCTATGTGACGGAATCTTTCAACGCTATATTCACCCACTTAAAATCATTGGATCGACTTGAAACTTTGTATACTTGTAAAGGACCCGTGACAATACAATAATTCCATACATATTTTCTAAAATCCTGGCCAGAATCATCAGAAAATAAAAGAGTGCGTTTGTATCTATGTAACGGAATCTTTGAACACGCTTTTCACCCACTTAGAAACATTGGATCGACTTGAAACTTTGTATACTTGTAAAGGACCCGTGACAATACAATAGTTTCATTTTGTTTCTAAAATCCTGGGCGGAATCATCAGAAAATAAATAAAAAGTGTCTTTGTATCTATGTAACGAAATCTTTGAACACGATTTTCACCCACTTACAAACATTGGATCGACTTGAAACTTTGTATACTTGTAAAGGACCCGTGACAATACAATAATTTCATATGTTTTTTCTAAAATCCTGGTCAGAATCATCAGGAAAAAAAATGAAAACTGGTATAATAGGTTGCGGACTTGTCGACTTTTTAGTCAATCGTTGTAAGAGCTCAGTTGGTAGAGCGGTGAACTGTAGTGCTATATTATTTCAGTAACCCATAGGTCGCTGGTTCAAATCTGGGTGGAGGATTTTTTTAAAAGAATATTACTTTTAGCTCATACTACAATAGTATTGAATTTAAAGATATTTACATTTTTATCTTATTCTGTAAAATATTAAAACTAAAAAATAAAAAAATTAATAATAGTTTTAAAAAAACTAAAACAACACGATTTATTAGAAAACCGAACTAAAAAATGAAAAATAATTTTAATTTCCAACACGCTTGGGATAAAATTAAAGTGGTCAATAAAAAATCATCTCCAACACACCTTGAATAAAAATAGAGTTATCTACAAAAAAAATAATTTTACCATCAAAAGCGTGCGGTGCTCTATAACAGTTAATATATTTGATAATAAACAGATATTGGTAAAAGTAAAGTCTCTAAGAAGAAAACGTAAAAACTATAAAAAGCACCCCACGCTTTTGATGGTAAAATTATCTTTTCTTTGTAGATAACTCTAGTTTTATTGTAGATGTGTAGGCGATGATTTTTTGTTGACCACTTTAATTTTATCCCAAGCATGTTGAAAATTGAAATTATTTTTCATTTTTTAGTTCGGTTTTCTAATAAAGCGTTTGTTTTAGTTTTTTTAAAACTATTATTTATTTATAATAAGATTGTATTTTTTTGTAAATAACGCCTTGCAATAATTTAAGTGAAGTGCACACTATTCAATAAAATGATATTTACGTATGACATATAAAATTAACTGCCATAGGGCATATTAATTTCGATCTATATTCCAGTTGTAGTGTAAGCAAAACAGATGTATGACTGCATACGCATTGTTTGAATAACTGTTTTACCTATGACCGTGTAAGAAAATGAAATTCTCTCTCTAACACTCGAAATAAATAAAATAAAAATATATATTATCTATCATATGTCTATATAACCTGGTTGAGTGGTAGACAAGGCCTTAAGGCCTTAACTCTGCCAGGTAAAATAAAGCTATTATTATTATTATTATTATATAAGTTATATGGGAGAATCTTGAAATGTATAATTATAATTTTAGTATATTATAAGGTAATAAAAAGTAAGGATTGTTTATTTCTTACGCATGCGCAATGCAAAAACACGTTGGAATTTCAATTGTTTCAAAATGAAGCCTATGCATTCCAAAACACTCGGGAAGGAAAACCTTTAAAAAAGAAACAAATAATTATTTTGAATGTTTTTAAAACAGTTTAGTGAAAAATATCTCACATTAGTCATTCAGGATGAGGGTTAAAATAACAACAGAATTTACAAGTGAGTCAGCATGGAGCATAAGTTCTACTCAAAATAGAATTTTAAGTAAAGGAGAAAAACCGTAAACCTGGGCTTCAAGTTCAGTGAAACGAGTTCGTAAAAAGTGCGGTGCGTCATAAAGGTCCATTATTGTTTTCAAAGGAGTGAGCCTCGGACGATTAATAAATGCCTTTTGCAATTAGTGATTACGATCTGCCGGAACTTTAAAAATACTAGCTTCTGGACGAGATAAGGTTTCAAATTGTTGAAAGAAACCGAAAAAAAAAAATTGTAATAGGCTCCGAATTGGGCAAAAGATTATTCTGATGTGAGGTGGGAGAGATATCCAAGGAAAAATTCTGATAATTTGTATGGCACGATTGTAGACTCTCTCATTCATAAATCCAAGCAGTTGAAGGAACAGAAGAAGACGATGAAGAGGAGAATCCACTTCAAGCAATCCAGGTTTTATCTGATTCTAATTAGGTAGGCCCATATACTTATAATGTTTTGTCATGAATAAATAAGAAATGGAGGAAGTTCTTAATTATTGGTAACATATTTTCTTGTACTTATTCTTTATTTTCCGAAAAATTACGATGTTTCCAGAGAATATTGTTTTTATCGTTGACAATTCCATTCACAATTCAAACATATGGCGGATAAAAGTAGGGGAAGGTCTGTGTATTTTGTGATAGCTCGCTGCCCTTTGTCAAGAAAATAACTGTATTTCGTATATGGTAGCAGAATGAGATACGGAAAACTCCAGGCAATTGAAAATATCACTAAATTGAATTTTATGAAACCAGAAATATAATTTAATCAAAATTTCGTTGTCGTGTAATTTGGACTGGGATCGTGTAATATGGACCAGAGGATCGTGTAACTTGGACCAGGTAAATAATTCATAATTAACTACTAAAATTTTGTTTAATTAAATGTTCATTTAATTATACAATGGACAATAAATTTCACAATAGGGACTCGAACAGACGCAGTTTTGTTACCTCTTCTCCCCGGCATGATTCCTTAAACCGCTGGCTAGAGTGTGGCCCCATATACGCGTATTAAACAATATGACCACACTACAAGCCATAAAGAAACCCTTGGGGTAGTAGGAGGCTCAGAATTGTTCTAGACAACCCTGAGTGACGGCCACCTTTACCCCCAAAACAAGCGACTGGCAACTCTGTTTCCGTTAGAGGTTGAGTAGACTCCAGGACCACGATGAGGTTGGAAGTTTGGGATCAGTTTAAAAATTTCGATCCCACCGGGACTCGAAACCGTTTATACTAGATAATATAAAAAATGCACACTAATATTAAAAATGATGATAATAATATATAATAATAATAATATATAATAATAATAATAATAATAATAATAATAATAATAATAATAATACAAATTGAAGTAATGTAAGTTATCTTGCCTCAGTAAAGCATTGTTTAAAATGTGTTATAATATTTTTTTATTCAATGCTCCATATCGTGATTTCGACATTTCTGTTGTTCTCTCGTGGCATTGGCTTAATTGTAACCCACTTCTGAAGTTGAGGCACCAGGAAGCCGGAGTAAAGTTACCCCGATGATATAATGGGTAATAAATGATAATGAAGCGCTAGGAGAGTTCTTAACCTAAACTTAACCTAAATTCCAGACCTATGGTTTGACCGGGAATCGAACCGGGGACCTCACGAACAGTAGTCAGAAACTCTGACCACTAGCCCATGAGGATGTTCTATATACTGCATTTTGAACCTCATATTTGTACAAGTTAATGAGGTAACAGACTGTCTTTTAGCTTGGATCATTTTACACTCTTTGAGGTGGTCCGAATTACACGAAGTGTCCGATATGTTTGAAAAAAAATATTTGGGTATGAACTATGTGAAATAATTAGATGTGAATTTAACAGAACTTATCTTGAAAGCTTGTTATTCATACGTATACAAAACACAGGTATCTTCTTACACGTCTTCACACAATCATCTGTCAAACTGAAGTAAAAATATTTAAGAAATTATAGGATAATACGATTAAGATCTCTATTACCTGTTTACACCATCCCTTCTTTGTGGAATTTATGGTAAGTTTTCTACTACATGTAGGGACGCAAAATAGTATATAGCGTTTTGCATACTGTCATGCAAACCATTGGTGGTTCAAATTACACCGAAGTCCCCCTTGTACAAGAGTTCTTCCAATAGACGTACTCCGCGGAATTATATATTATGCGAGTTTGTTTACAGTACAACTGGAACTTAGATCGGAAAGTATAGTTGCTAAATCGAGAATGAAAATATATGGGTGCGAAACATAGATTCTACTTTGGATGAAGGGAAAAGTTTACGAGCGTTTGTTAAAATAGTTCTAAAAAAATGTTTTGAACCAGGGAGAGACGAAGGTACGGATGCATGAAGAAGACTGCATAACATTGCGCTGTATGATGTGTATAGGAAGCCAGATGTAATAACAATAGTTAAGTCTAGTAGACTGCAATGGGCAAGACATGTGCAACTAATGGGTAATGAAAGAGGAGTTTTTAAACTCCTTATAAGGAATACCAGAATCAAAGCGCCCATTAGGTAAGCCAAGAATGAGGTGGGAGAATAACATTAACGATGATTTGAGGGAAGTAAATTATACAAGAAATGATAGTATAAAAATTAGCTCCTGTGGAAAGTTTCTTTCCGCGCTGCCATGAAAACCTACAGATTCGATAGTATCTTTGAGTCAATAAACATTTTTAAACAGGCTTAAATTGCCGAGGATATGTACCAAGTAAGGCATATAATGCCAGGGCTCAAAGTGAAACATTTTCAATTCGTATGTATATAATACTTTGCGAGAAAGCAAACATTGCGCCGCTAGATGGATTTTTAATTTTCGGGTTTTGGTAAATCCGTATTAGTAATTGTTGGATATGACTAATTTTTTTGGAAAAAAAAAAAATACCTTTCCCATTTTATTCTAATATCATAGTACCGAGTGTCATTGCCACAAATCGAAAATTGCAGACGTTAGAGCAATTTTTATATTTTCGCTTCAGTTTAACCTCATTCCTATTGGTTCGATTTTGATGGTTAACGAATTTGACCTTACATAATATCCTTAGAGAGAGAGAGAGAGAGAGAGAGAGAGAGAGAGAGAGAGAGAGAGGGGGGGAGAGATAGAGAGAGAGAGGTTATACAGAAAAAAAACATTTGAATGGTGTCCGTCTGGAAGAAGAAAGAAAGGAAGACCTCAAAACTTATGGATGCAAGAAATAAGAAATGGGATGTGAACAAGGGAACTGGAGGGCATGGAGTAGATGGATAGGGATGAATGGAGAAAAAAATAAAACTTTAGAAAGATGTGTAAATATTTAAAATGTATATAATTGTCATTTTTGGTGTATGATGAATGAATATTTGTATTTCTTTATTATTTCATGAAAAATCTTGTATTTTTTCCGTGAATATTAAATTTGTCAGCGTAGCCACAAAAAGTCCCTCCCCAAGCCGTGACCTACGTTGGCCGTCACTAATTGTTGTTTTTTATTTTCAAAATTAAAATTGTACAACATTATAGAAGTTACCGTACATTCGAATTTCTAACGTTTCCTCTGCCATCTGGTGGAGGCAGACGACCTCCGTCTAATTGCAAACTTGTTCCTCATGTTCCTATTTTCCCCAACAGATGTCAGGAGCTTACATTTGTTTCTGAAAACATCAGCAAAAGATCCATAAAATTAGTCTCAATACATTAAAATGGGGGCACGTAATATTACAGATCAATCAGTCAAATGTTAAAATGCGATATATTTAAAATCTGTGTTAGCACGGTAGTAATATATGTAATGCCAGATTTGGACTTACTCGCAAAGACAGAAGAAAAGACTAGAATACAGAGTGATTCTGTAAGAGCGTGCAAATATTATGTTTCGATTAAAGTGATCCCACAACAGGCCCGGAGGCCCTTGGGGTAGTGGGAGGTTAAGGCTCCCACTTTTTCTAGACAATCGGCACTTTATGTGAGCCGGGTTGTCAGCCCTGCGTGACGGCCGCCTTTACCCCCAGAACAAGCGTCTGGTACTCATTTCAGTTAGAGGCTGAGTCGACCCCAGGGCCATAGTGCCGCCAGAGGACTTGGGTCAGTTTAAAAATCCTGACCCCAACGGGACTTGAACCCTCGACCCTCAAGCTTGTAGCTCAGTGCCTTAACCACTACGCTACGGCGTGCCCCCAAAGTAAAGTAATCCCACTACAGGCCTCGGGAGGCCCTTGAGGTAGTAGGAGGTTAAGGCTCCCACTTTTTCTAGACAATCGGCACTTTATGTCAGCCGGGTTGTCAGCCCTGCGTGACGGCCGCCTTTACCCCCAGAACAAGCGTCTGGTACTCATTTCCGTTAGAGGCTGAGTCGACCCCAGGGCCATAGTGCCGCCAGAGGGTTTGGGTCAGTTTAAAAATCCTGACCCCAACGGGACTTGAACCCTCGACCCTCAAGCTTGTAGCTCAGTGCCTTAACCACTACGCTACGGCGTGCCCCCAAAGTAAAGTAATCCCACTACAGGCCTCGGGAGACCCTTGAGGTAGTAGGAGGTTAAGGCTCCCACTTTTTCTAGACAATCGGCACTTGGTGTCAGCCGGGATGTCAGCCCTGCGTGACGGCCGCCTTTACCCCCAGAACAAGCGCCTGGTACTCATTTCAGTTAGAGGCTGAGTCGACCCCAGGGCCATAGTGCCGCCAGAGGGTTTGGGTCAGTTTAAAAATCCTGACCCCACCGGGACTTGAACCCTCGACCTTCCGACTTGTAGCGCAGTGCCTTAACCACTACGCTACGGGGTTTAGGGGATGCAATTTGAGGCATGGATCTTAGGGTCCGAGAAGTCAGCCAATGAACATAGGAAGTTAACTTCTTTATCACAGTCTAGCAATGCTGTTTTCCAACTGTTATACAACTAACACACGTACAAGTTCAGGCGAACTGTGCTGTTTATTTATCTTTCAGTTCCTGCAAAGAAGAACCTAATTGTAAGGAATCCTAATGTAGAATTTTTCCTGACTCCACTTGATTATTTCCTATGGGGGATATCTAAAGTCACTTGTGTTTGAGAGTCCAGTGGAAACGGACATGAAATTATTTTATTGTCAGGATTGTAGCTGCCTGTGTTGTGATTTGAAACACACCAGGGTTATTTGCCAGAGTGCGGCAAAAATATTGTACGCTGATGTCATGCTTGCATAGAGGTAGATGGTCGTCAGTTTGAGCAACTGTTGTGAAATACAAAATAATGCATTGTGTCAATGACGGTACTTGCAATTAACTATTAAATCAATCAATCGAAATTCCTATCACTCCTGCATGGAATATAGGGCTCAGGTAAGTTCTCCATCTGGCTCTCTTCTTGGCCAACTCTTTGATCTCATTCAAAGTTTTCCCCATTATTTAGCTTCTGTGGGAGCAGTTAGTTTCGCTGTCAAATAATGTAAATCAAAAGACTAGACAATAAGCTCACCTTAAGTTGCCTTCTCGGACCCTAGGATCCTTATCTTAAATTGTTCATTAGAGCATTCCCGAGATTCATGGCGCGAGGACTATGTTCTCTCAGTACATCCCTATCCTGAACTTATATCTTCTAATAATTTCTTGTATATTGGGTACTTCTCCTCCCTCAAATCATGGCTGATGTTATTTTACTCTCAGTTTTCGCCTACCTAGTGGGTGATTTCCCTCTGGTTTTCCATACAGAAGTTTCCATACCGCTCTTTCTTTCCCTGTTCCTAGTGCATGTTCTCCCTTCGCAGACTTCGAGATTTAATTGTACTTATTATATCTGGATCGTAGGTCTTCTCCATTCACCTATCTGTTCATCTTTTTTTAGTCTTACATTTTTCCTCAGAATTTTATTCTCAAATACTCGCAATATTGTCTCCTCCCTTAAAGTAAGATATCATATTTCATACTCGTAAGTACAATCATCATCTTCTGTTATATGGTTTAGGTCTGAAAGTCTGTTTCAACATCAGGAAGTTTTAAAACAATCTTCCCATCTTCTTATAGGTCTTCTTCAAGTTTTATTTACTTCTTGCTTTTACTGTAATAATAAATTAGGGAGAATTTTCATTGTGCCTTTTCCTTGCACACATGTCGTCATAATCTGTCCGGCTCTCTTAGTCATCGCCGAAGCCGAGAAGTTTATTGCTTCATGCCTTAGTTCAGATTACGATACTTGCTTGATTCGAGTATTCATGGGAGAACATTTCTCGTGGAATTTCAGGCAGTATGGGACCGATGCTCACTCAGCATCATGATGAAGTAGGGTAGCAACAATAAGTTGCGGCTGTAGGTTGAAAAAAACTTTCTATGACGGCTGGGGAATCCGATATGCTGACCAGAGGGCCTTGTCATTCCTGTACTGTCTGCATGATCGTCCACCTCTGCGATGAACACATGTGAATGTGAGACCAGCAGCTAGCTAGTAGGCCAAGGAACTTCTACTAAGTCCATCGCACAATATATATATATATATATATATATCCATCCATAGTAATTCTGTTCGAGGGCAGGTCATTCACTGCAATCATAGCATTTCCATGTTATGGTCTGCAGCTTTACTAGGGAATTACAGGTATGGTAGCTTCCGTTGGTTTCCACACTGGTGAACAATGATGAAGATGATGATAAGGATGATTATCTGGAACCGTTGGGCCCTAACCTTCCTGACATTTGTCTTACAGGTGAGGAAAAACCCCTAACCCAGGAGCCTGTCCCGACGGGGAATCGAACCCGAGCCCGCTGCGTGACAAGGCAGCACGCTACCCTAGACTACAGCGGCGGACTATATATATATATATATCATACCATATTAAGCTTGCATTGCTCAATGTTAAAAAACATTTAATTATAACATCGATAAAGCGTCACTGCTATAAAGTAAAATAAATATTCTCTTTAATTTGCTCACTTCATATAGTCAGCTACTAGATGGCAGTGAAGACAGTGTTCTCGCGACATCTAGTAATAATGGAGAGTATAATACATATATAAGAAAAATAAGTGTTTGAATTGGATTCGCCTGGTAGTGTAATGGATATCACGCTGAGGTACAGACTCAGAGATCCGGGTTCGAATCCCGTCCAGGCATTTATTTTTCTTATCATACCATATATATATATATACATATATATGTGTGTGTGACTATGAAATATAATATATTAATTATTTATACCTGAAAAATCAATATAATTTTACATTTTCCTCAAATCTACTTGAAGTAGGACTGAGACATTTTGAGGACAGTTTGCTCATTATGTGATGAATATCCTGTAGCAGGTTCAGTAGAAACAAGTCCTCGCGAAATCACGTTTCTATACAATGATTATACGTAGAAAAGTACATACTTTTTCGAAGTTAAAATTGAATGATATTCTATCTTCAAAATATTACAGGTACGAGTACAACAATAAAACGTCTGGGGGAAAATGTTACATTGTAGTTAAAATTTCACTCTCTTACATATTATAGAAGGTGAGAAAACCGTAACTCAATATAGATATGCGATGGTCGAACTACAATTGTTTAAACTAATTAATTTAAACATACCATAGTAGATTAGACAGAATGAGAAACGAATAAGCGGAGCGACATTGTAATGTAATGAATAAAAATTATAAGTCTATTAAACCTAAAAAAAGAGTGGAAGCTCATATAGAAAGAGTCTATAATTCATGATTAATTAGAACAGTTCGAGATTTATAACCAGGAGGCAAAAGAGATTTCGAAAAAAAAAAGTTAGAAAGGACTGACGTCATCTTATAATTAATCATCCCCTGTGTAAGTCTAGTTAAAAGAACTAAGTAACTGCCTCACTTGCACTCTCGAACCCATAGGTTCATCGACCCACGGACATAAGTTCTCCACACATCACTACATTGCGCTAATGTTATCCCTTGTATAATTTACTTCCCTCAAAATCATGGTTAATATTATTTTCCCACGAAGAAGAAGAAAATTTAAACAAAAGTATATTATATTGAAAATTCAGATTTTCAAAACTATATGTACTTACCAATAACTAATACAAATTTTAACAATGTCAGGTAATTAGTGTCTCACTAATAGCTTTTTTATGTTACTTTTTACTCCTCTTCACAGCTGACACCCCTTTAACAACCTACTCACCGGTACTATAGAACCCGGAGGTTCATGGATGCGCAGAATAAGCTCTCCATTACATCCCTATCCTCAGCTAATATTATACAAACATCCCATGTATAATTTACCTTCTTCAAATATTGGTTAATGTTATTCTCCCACCTCATTATTCATCTACCAAATGGGCGTTTTCCACCTTGCTTTCTGCAAGAAGTCTGCAAAATCTCTTTTATGTCCCATTCATGCCAAAATTCCTGTTCATCATAGTCTACGAGACATAACTGTTCTTATTACATGTGGTTTCCTATAAAGTTCACGCAGCTCTTCAGTATGTAGGCTAAACGTCACCAGACGCCTGTCAATTCGTCTCTAGTTGGCCTAAAAAAGTTCCTAAAAACTTTCTCAGATACTTGTAATATGTCCCCTTCGTCTACCCCTTAAACACTAATGTTTCGTGTCAGTTATTTGAATGTGGCGGACCGCAGTGAAAACGGAATCTTGTATTACTGTTATTATTAGATATATTGTGTAATTAGACACACATTTAAGCGATTTCTCATTGTTAGTTTTCTTGTATTTTATTAGAAATATTAAATAAATTAAATTAACTGCCATATCCTATAGGATATATTACCAATCTAAATGTTAAAACACGAGAGACCACATTTCGCGTCCATATAATATAACTGTTTAAATGAAATAAGTACAGAGTACGACTTTAGAATATCTATAGAAAGACAAAACTAATGGCTATTTTTATGAAAGTCGCTCATAAGGTCGAAAATAATAATAGAAAATAGACCTCCATCAAAAGTGTTAAATTTTAATTATCTAGGTTGTGAATTGTCTTCTGGATATAGAACAAGACATTATATAGACAATACATTATCAAAAATTTCAAATGATTTGTGGCATCATCCATAGAATACCAAAACATATAACAAGGAAGTATACAAGATTGAAGTTCAACAAAACAATGGCGGTACCGGTACTTTTATACGTTAGTGAGTCCTGGGTAACAAATAAGAGGAGTTCGAGTAGAATACAAAGTGCATAAATTACCTTTCTAAGAAGGACCAAGGATACATAAAATTGGACAACGTAAGAAATGAAGAAATAAGAAATGAATTAGAAATATATTCAATAAATGATAGGATTCAAAAACACCGCGACGACTGGGAACAACATGTTCAGAGAATGGAAGAAACAAGATTGCTCAAGATAGCATATCATTATTTACAGCAAATAAGGACTTTATTAGTGTAAAAGTAAAATACATACAATATCATTTACAAATATATCATTATAAATCAAAAGGATTAAGGGATGTAGGAAGACCTAGGAAGAGATAGAAGGAATCATTGTGATCCGGAGCAGGCGAATCGCCTAAACCTTGTAGTGAAGAAGAAGAAGAAGAAGAAGAAGAATATAACTGGGAGTATAACAGTTTTATGTATTTTCAGTTTAGTGTTTTTTTAGAGAAGTTGGTACGACAAGTGTCCCTGTAATGCATAATAGCATGCATTTCCAGAATTGAGCCTATGTTTAATTTCTCTCTGCATCTCATTACTGTTTGTAATTATTGTTCCCAGGTATTTGAATTCAGCCTCTTCTTCATCATTAACTGCCCATTTTCATTATATAAACCATTTCTGTATGTGACTGTGTATTTAGTTTTATTGATGTTAACTTTCAGTCCTAATTTCTTAGTGTTAGTACTCAATAGTGTTAGTACTCTGTATCTCCTCGCTATCACCTAATAAAACTATATAATCAGCTTATTAATACCATAGAGTTATTAGTCTTCTTAAGATGTGATGTGATGCTGTTGTAAACTGAATAGAATAGGAGATAATTAACACAATACATTTTATAGTATCACGTAGTTAGAATCGAAGGTATAACTTTTTTATAATGAGTCATTTTGACCCTGTTCACAACTGCCCCTTAGAGGAAATTACTACCTGTATCAAACCAGTTACTAGTGGAATAGTATTAATATTATTACCTAAGGAACAAAATTGCATTCATCAAACTGTATTTGACTTCTTACCATCTCTCTCTCTCTTCTCTCTCTTTCTTTCTCTCTCTCTCTCTCTCTCTCTCTCTCTCTCTCTCTCTCTCTCTCTCTCTCTCTCTCTCTCTCTCTCTCCCTGTCACACAGATACACAGTGAATTCCAGGTTTTAAAGCAGAGAACAAAGTTACGTTGATTGAAAATTCCTGTAATTTGATACATTTTCTGTTAAATCAACCTTACGACAAAGCAGATTGTTCGACCCCAATTAAAATGTTATTCACATGGAATTTCTTTTAAAACCTTGAATTTAGTTTTCAATCCAAGCTAATTAGCCTTAAGTTTTTTCCCTCCTGTGTTTTACATTTTCAGGAAAATTAACATTTCAAACACAACGCACGCACGTATTGCACTCTGTACCTTTTATCCATATTAAGAACGTTATCTCACATTTCTGTCATTCTTTCCTTTCTTTGGTGGAATGTTAATCCACTTCAGAGGTTGGGGCGCCTGGAAGTCGGAGGAGGGTGTTAATAGTCGCTTTCAGTCATTTTAGTTTTACCAGGCGGCATCAAAGGCAATTGTTTTTTTTTTTTGTTTTTAAAAAAATACATTGTTTACTCCTGGGCCAGGTAGAGCCGGGGGAGTTTGTTGCAAGAGTTCTTCCTAAAGAAGAAAAGCTTCTACGGAGGTTTTTTTCCGATCTCGGATAACGATTTGCCAAGTAGATTGTGACGTTGGAGTGTGAGTTATCAGGGCAGGAGCGTGCGAGGTGATCAAACCAGTCAGTGTGCTGCTTCTGTTACACTCGCACGCGTGTTGCTCTCATTAATGCCTAATGAGATAGACCCGTTTTGGGAAGGGTACATTATTACTGCCCTTTCCGACGCTAATTATAGTTTTCCGCTATTATTGAGGCTTGCAAAAACGTAATTTTATGGTGTCAAAGTGTGGAATTAGCTCAGTGCTTAATAAAAAGGGAAACGGTCGCTTGGGATTAATTCCAAAAGGGGGGAAAAACGGGAAAATCCACGATCTGCTACTACCAGCACCCCAGATGTAATCAGAAAGATCAAGATCCTTATCTCTGGTGGTAACCCTGCCACACAAAGGGTGATTGCGAACAGATTGGGAATATCCCTTAAAACTGTAAACACCATAATAAACAAAGATTTAAACATGGAGAAGAGCCTCAAAAGCAGGGTTCATAAATTGTTGTCACGTCACGTTGCCGAATGCCGCACTAACAGCAGAAAACTATGAAAAGCACCTGGCAGGAGAAAAATGAAGTGATGAAGCATATGTTTATCTAGGAGATGTTTATCTAGGAGACTGCAACAAACCCCGGGCAATTTACTATAGAGAAAGGGGTGAAAACAATTTTCAAAAGTGGTATGCCGAATGCAGAGAAAGTTTCTCCAAAGGATTTATGCTCATCGCGGGATTTTGCTACAATGAAAAACTGACCATTCGTAGAGTAGCTAAAAAGGCCAAAATCAACTCCAGGTACTACCAGGAAGAAGTTCACACCCCAATTTACCCGACTGAAATCCCAGCTCTCAATGGTACAGACAAAAACCAAGTCTGGGTGCACCAAGACAAGGCCTCCAGTAACACTTCGAGTTCAACCCTGACATTGCTGGAGAAATGGAGCAGGAAACTGGAATACATGCTATTCCATTCAGCAACATCCCAGTGAAGTCTCCTGATGCATCAACGATGGACTTTGTGTCTTTGGACTCTTCAAAAGGGCACTGGGAAAGAAACGTCCTCGAACAATAGACGATCTCTGGAAAGCATATAAAGAGGAGTGGGAACTTCTAGGCATGGCTGTGCTGCGTAAGAGTCTTCTGCAGCGGAAACTCCGATGCCGAACCATAGCTCGGGTGAAGAACCATCAATTAGAGCATGCTCGATGGTGGAGACACGGTTTTTGTTAAGATAAAACTTAAAAGTCATTTGTTATCAGAGATCAGAAACAACCCTCCGTAAGACAACCACCAGAAACCGATAACAGGTCTCTTCCAGTAATGTCTTCCCATTTTTAAATGACATTTCCATGTCTACTCCACATGGATATAATTATCTTCATAGCTTTCCAACTTTTATATTTTGCAGTATCTTTAGTTGGTTTCCTTCTTCTTCTTCGTCATGGTATAGGCTTATCTACTAGCCTATTCCGGCTCCACATTGCTGCTGATTCCACCTTTTCTTTGGTCTTCCCAAACTTTTTTTTCTCGTGGTGAAAAACTGTATACCCTACTGATTTTAGTATTATATTCTCAGTCATCCTTGCTAAGTGTTCTATATAAACTAAATGAAATATAAAAAATACATCATGGACATATCATCAGAAAATAAAAACAATGACTTTCAAGTGCGCTCATCCAGTTCGAACAAAGATAATATTAAAAAATAAACCAATAGAAGTGATAATATATAACTTCCTAGGTTGCGAAATATCTTTAGTCAGTAAAAATGTATTCTAGTGAATAAAACGTGACAACGCCGCTTGATATGTTAATACTTATGCGTGCAAAATAGATCCACCTAACCACAAAGCAAAGCTCCTGTAAACTAAATGACTGAACCGACTTTACCTCTATGGTATGATGAGATGACCGCTGTGGTCTCGTGATAATGTCGTACGCAGAGGGCCTAAGTTCGTTCCACGGTAGTGACAAGTTTCCTGGTTGTTTCTTTTTTCGGGGTTTATCCACGCCTGTAAAGCAGTCCCTAGACGATCAACATTACCGTCAAAATATTGAGGACAATGCTACTGGGCTGACCCACACGATCCAATATCATTGCCCAATAAGTTAGTTTACGGCTGACATTTTTGCAGTCAACATATGGAATAAAAATAAAGCAAATTGTGTGACCATTGCATTATTAGTTACATCTTTTTAAAAATGTGACAAGAGCGCAGGTGGATAAAGAAAGGTAAAAAAATGCTCTCATGAAAATGTATTAAGTTAACCAATTGATTTTCGAAACTTTCTGCTACCAGAGGTTAGTACACATTTGATGAACTCCTGAGAATAGTTATACCTGAAATTAAAAAAAAAAAAACATACTATACTGCCAGATGCTATTTCTCCAAGGCGGCGTTTATCATAAGTAATGCCACGAGTGATTTCCAAATTATCGATAAATTCACGACTCACAAAGTGAGGAGTGAATTTATCTAGAGAATTTGGAAATCAAGAGTGGCATTTGTTAGGACTGTTTAACGAATAAAATTAAGCTGTTTACTCACAAATCATTGTTTAACTATAGTTATTTTAAAATATTTATGTATTTAATGTAAACGGCGATGTTTGAAAACAAATCAGAAATGTGAGGTTATGTTCATTCACTGCAACTAGATCATATTATTTATTGCTAAATAAGCTCACAATATTGTAATAATGTACCCAATTGGAGAAATAATGAAACACATCAAACTATATATCATAATCAATATTACAGGTTATTCATTTATTTTCTTAAGTAAACAAGTCAGTAAAATCAAGGAATCTGTTCATTATTTGCTATATTCAATGTATTTGTTGGAGAAAAATAATGTTCTGTCCTGTTCAGAACATTACAAAGGAGAAGCTTTATCACAAAAGCAGGAGCTGATAAAGAGAAATCGATAAAGAGCGAGGTGAAACACGACTATCATTGGTTGTAAAACAAAATTCATTGAAACGTGATTGGTCATTGACTAGCATTTGTGGCATGGGTTAAATAGTCAATAATAATATGTTATTTAGCTACTGGTTTTACATTTGATGATTAACAAGTGTTCTATTTAAAATTTACAATATAAAAATATATACCTGAGATCCCAGTCTTCCTCACTCAACTTTGGATGTTGGATGTGGACTACGTTCGGAGCATATGCTCCATCATCAGCCTGTAAATCGGTAAAAGTTGAGGAAGGCTGATATCTCAGGTATTCTATTTTAATATTGTAAATTTTACGTAGTAACCTCAACGGTGTTTCGTCATGAATTTTAAAAGTGCTCTATCTCAATAATATTCTCTGTACGTACATTTATAGAGTTCTGTCCAAGAGAAGGTCTTTCACTGCAAATTCAGCATTCTCCACTCTTTCTGTAACTCATCCTTCGTCTTTATATCATCACACAAACTATTTTTTTTAAATAATGTCTATCGTCTGATGTTCTTTTCTGCCGTTAACCATATTTCTCTTGACCATTCCTTCTAGGCCATCTGTCGTGCCATTGCTATCCTCAGCTTTACTTCTTGACAACAGTTCGTGTTAATATTAATAGTGCAACCCAAGTATTTGAAGCTCAATGGCCTCATCTTTAATCCTTATATCTATATTCTAGATTCCCTTCATATAATCATGGCCTACTTCTTATTTTTTTTTGCAAAATTCGCAAAAATAACTATGTTTTATTTGAATTATGTCCATTGTCCGTAATATTTTAATTTTGATATGTGGGATAAGGTTTGTATATTTTTAAATAGCGGTTGTTTAGTGATAAAACAATTGAATTTCCAAAAGAAATATTTAATGGTTAAACTGTCCTAAAAACCTTTTGGCTGCATCATGGTCCTGAGGTCGTCTCAGCCTCTTACGGAAAAAGTACCGGACGCTTGTTTTGGGAGTAGAGGTGGCCGTCATTCAAGGCTCTAAAACCAAATGACATCCTGACAGTGATGTTTGTCTAGAAAGGTGAGAGCCTCCATATCCTAGCATCCCAAGGTCTCCTAAGTCCTGTAATGGAATTACTTCACCATTACCTTTATATTTGTTCTCTTTTAGGTACGTGTTTAAGGGTAACATTCCTTCTTTCTGAACATAACAGATAAATGAATACGAGGAAATAATTATAATTTTTATTCAGTTTTGAAAATATTTCACAAAATAGCCTCTGTCATGAATTTGCCTAACTTTATCCTACATGTATTTTAATGTGAAAGTAGATCAGATTATTAAAAATATCTGTTGAACCGTAAGGTGAATTATTTTTAGAGTTTGATCTGGGATCGAGTTGTTATTACAGGTCTGAATTCTGATGCTAATCTAATCCAAAAATATTTGTAAAATAAATACAGTTTGAAATATTCCAGATACCTTGCGGTGTTTTATTAACCTTTATTGCTGCATTCGCGCAAACATCCTCGACTTAATTACGTGTTAGTGCTAAAACTGTTTTCTATGGCGACATAATTCCTAACATGAAATATTACAGGTATAAATCATAAAATGCGCCTGCTCTTTAACCACGACATTTTTATTGCTGACAAACATCTGAAAGGTTATCAGAGATCATTCTCCCGAGTTTAATTACACGACTGCGCACAAATCCGAAAGAACAAAACACTGAAGCAAATAACCTGAGTCATTATTCACGAAGAATTTTCCCCGATTCGAAAATGTTGGATTGTAGAAGGCCCTAGAGATTCTTACCAAATGTTCGCAGTGGGAACAATTCGATTTACTGTCATCTTACACATACAGTGCTTTTCGCTATAGAGTCGCCCGTTGTGCGACAGCCGGCGATTGGAACTTATGATTACCGAACTCCTTGCATTGCTGCTGACTTGAATCCCCTTCTTATGAGCGCGGGATCATTGAGTCAGTCTGACAGCGGTTTTGTGTCAGCGTGAATGCACTTTGAAGTGTTTCGTAAGAAATGTTATTTCTGAATTAGTGCTACAAGTAACATTGTGTTTGGTGTTAAAAAATGTAACAATTAAATGAGTTGAAATTCAGTTGTTATTACTAAATAATTTTCTCTATTTCGGAAGATGAATTATGCGCATAACTGCACATTTCCACGGTCGCCGTGAAGAGAAGTTTTGCTATCGATTTGCCAGGAATTCGGCTATCAGCGGTTCCTATTGCCGGCGCCGTACAACTGAGAAAGACACTGTATATTTGGAATATGGAGAGCTAAAATTGTATGCTCTCATATCAGAGGAATGTAGTAGGCCTATTATGAGGTGATAGCGAGGAAAATACTAAAATCCTATACATACGTATATTAAATACTGGACCTGGAAGTAAATAAGAATGAAACTAAATAGTGTACAGTTAGTGACAAAAAGAATGGGCCGCGACTCTTATTCCCGAATATTTTAAGTTCTAACGCGCGATTCACACGAGTAAATTAATTGCACATTAGAGCTACAATATGTTTCCCTTCTTCCTTTGAAGAGTATTCTTTCTAGCGCAATTAACCAGTGTACGCTTAGCTCAGTGCTTAGTGGGCTGATTCGTATACAAAAGGTCACAGGTTCGATTCCCGATGATATTAAATTTTTAATTCTTAAAATGCTTTCTATTTCATTCTGTCTGTCAATTCCTAAAGAAAAAAACATTAACTTTTTGCAATTATTACTATTTTATTATTCATTTATTTATTTATAAACAGGTTTACAATGTAATAAAACATATTCCTGCGCCCAAAGCTTTTTAAATTTTTATGTTATTTCTACATCCTTCACATTGCAATTCTTCCCACATACCTCTTCTTACATCATCCATCCATTTAAATATATGTGGATCTCTCTTTCCATTCCTAGGTGGATTCCATTCCAAAGCTTGTCTGGGTAATCTTTTCTTTGGCATCCTACGTATATGACCATACCATTCTAGTGTTTGTATCTCACAAAATATAATATTGAATTTTGGACTTTCATTTGTTGTCTGATGATTGTATTTATGATTTTTTCCCAATTTAGAATATCTAGTTAAGCGTCTAGAACAATCCATTTCAGTAGACATAACCTTTAAACTCAAATTTGCATTTAACTGCCAAGTTTCTGCACCATATTTTAGCGTCCTTCGAATTATGGATTCATAAATTTCTAATTTTGTATCCATTCATATGTTCCAATCCCAGAAAACGCCATTTAACATTGTTATTACTAATCTGCCCTTGTGAGTTCTATATTTTAGGCCATTTTCTTGGGTAAGATTTCAGTTAATTTAGATCCCTCAGTTATTAATAAACCCCATTATTAATAGTATTATTATTATACTATGGATGATGGACAATAAAAAATAATATTATTCTAATTATTTTGTATTATTGTCCATCATGTATGGGCTATTATTATGCTGGATTTGATATATATATGTATATATATATTATATATATATATATCATGTATGGGCTATTATTATGCTGGATTTGATATATATATATATATATATATATATACATATATATATCAAATCCAGCATAATAATAGCCCATATATGATGGACAATAATACAAAATAATTAGAATAATATTATTTTTTATTGTCCATCATCCATAGTAATAATAAAACTATTAATAATGGGGTTTATTAATAACTGAGGGATCTAAATTAACTGAAAACTTACCCAAGAAAATGGCCTAAAAATATAGAACTCAAAAGGGGAAGATTAGTAATAACAATGTTAAATGGCGTTTTCTGGGATTGGAAGATATGAATGGATACAAAATTAGAAATTTATGAATCCATAATTCGAAGGACGCTAAAATATGGTGCAGAAACTTGGCAGTTAAATGCAAATTTGAGTTTATATATATATATATATATATATATATATATATATACTAAATATCTTAATTAAAGGGTGAAACTTTTTCCTCACTAATACGTAATAAATAAATATACGCATACATATATGAAGCTATATTATCTTTTGTTACATAAATTGATAGCATTATTATTAAAAGTGGTACTGCACACAGAATTAAATGTATACATTTAGCTAAATAATGTTATAGAGCTTACGAAGGCAGTAATAGTACTTAATATAGTGTAAAGTGGTCGTAGATTACGAGGTAAGAATTAAATGTTATAGCATTTATAGGATGTATTTTGCGAAAATACAAATGAATAAAATAATGTTGAAGGATTCGAACCCTGGCTTTGATAGATATTTCATCTTCTTGTAAGTGGTTTTAAACGAACTACGCTACTCGAACGTCGGATACTAGTTTGTCTAAATATTGTTTTTGTCTTGTACTTTTGCACGATGAACGAGAGTTTAACTTTATTTGAAATGTCGCAATTTGAGTAATATTGCATTTGTCGAAACACCCGTAAATATCTAGAAACATGTCTCCTTCACTGTTCTTTAACTATTTAAGACGATTAAAACCAAATACAGTGTATTTAAAACATTTAACAGTGCGTTACCTCGTGAATCATAGCTTTAGATTTTGGAGCATGCGCCGTGGGCCATTACAGGGGTACTCTGCTTTTTGAAGCGGCTCATTCTTTTTGTCGCTAAGTGTACATAGTCACATATTATATAGTAAAAATGTAAAGTTAATGACAAATAAGGAAATTTTTAAGAACTTGCTGATATTAAATGCCTAGGAGCAATAAAAACAAACAGGAATTAGGGGCAGAAAGAAATTGACATAGGCTCAACTCTGGAAACGCATGCTATCATGCATTATAGGGACTATTGGTATCGCAACGTGTATAAAACGTCAACTAAAAAACCATTATTATTTCAGTTATATGTATCTGAAACACGATTATTTCTTTAAGGAGGAGAAAGGATTCCAATAAAAGAAAATAAAGATCCTAGGATTTTTTTTGGGTAGAGAGAGTTGACTAGACATGAGAATGCAGGAGACTAACTTAAGAATAACCAACATTATCTTTATAGAAAACAAGAAGCAAATTTAAGAAAAAATAAGTCTGGTAGTCTCGATGCACAGGACATGTGGCACGAATGGAGATTGAATGAATACCATGAAAACTTCTTGTAGAAAGTGCCCAAAATGTGAGCCATGAATAAGATGTAATAATACGCTTGAGGAGGGTCAATTATACACAGGATGATTGAAAACTATAGTTCAGGATCGGATGTATGGAGACCTTATGTCCGCACGGCCATGAACCGGAGGTTTTAATAGTTCCAAAGAGTTTGTTATATGGCATATGGGTAAAACTCCTAGTTGGAGTGTACATTTAGACCTATATCAGAAGTAACATTTCGCGCCCAACGGTAAATATACAATGGGATTGTCAAAAGGTGGGTAACAAGAAATGCCTAGGTAGGGAAATTACAATTGGACATGGTTCATCCCTTCAGGTTTTGAAAAAAAATATTATTATCCTTGGTAGAAAGTATAGAACGATTGTTCTATTGATTGGAATATCCCCAAGACAAAAAGCAATACCAAACTACAACTATAACTTTACACTGCAATCCCAATGTAAACACATTTTATTTCATGCTTTGTCGAATTTTATATGTTTACGTTATTAAAATTAATCTGGAAAACTAATTATAACATTTCTTAAACCATTTACCACACACAATTTTCGGAAATAAGGAAAATATTAAAATATAGGGTGTGGTGACTCATTTTAAGGTAACCAACATTAAAAATGCCCCATATACACGATCCCGAATCTGTTATTTCAATCCCGTAACCTTCTGTTAGGATCGGCTGCAATGGGCTAAGAGCTATGTTCCTTGCCTCTAGTTCCGAGGAACGTGGGTTCAAACTCGGCCGCGGTCGAAGGGTTTTTAGGATGGAAAAACTCAAAGGACAAGTCCTCCGGGAGGGACTATTCCCGAGTCTGAAGATTTTCAGGTTCGTTAAAAACCGCAAGCCTCTGTGCAAAATTTAACCGCCCTGCACCCATCCAAGTTGCCTACTAGATGTCTCATTAAGGCGATGTGCTAACCACGCATCACTCGTTGACATCTGTAGGCGAATGAGCGTAACTAAATTAAGCTTGGTTGAGAAACTCCAACTGGAGGGCAGCCATGTTCCCACGAGGAACGAATGAGGCATAGTCATTTAGTTAGGTGCTGTTTAATAGTCATTTATTCGGACTAGGCGGGCACACTGCCCTGAGAACCGCGAACTGAGTGGTCTATTGCGCTATCCCATATATTATTAATGAATGCAATTAAGACTGCTCTACGGTTTTATGTGAGTTGTAGGCCGTCTTTCTGGTCCGGAACACCAGGTTCTTCTGCAAAGATCCTTACTACACTTTTAGGTTGGGCCCCAGGCCCCGGTATTGCCACTACCAATACCCTCCCGTTGGCCACTTCTGCCCTTTGTTTTATTGATCAAGTTCGACGTCATGAGCCAACACCCTGGTGTACCCCACTAGATCCCCGCAATCACATATATTCAACACCTGTGAGTGCCAGTCCAACTGCTTTTCCTAACATGAGATGAGGTAAAGGGTGATAATGAAAATAATGAATGAGAAATGATATGACATGAAAGGGAATGAAGGGAGTGTTGGTGGGATGGAACTGAGGAAACTGGAAAACCCCGAGAAAACTCTAAAATATTCCGGTATGGCCCACCACGAATACCTCTCGTAACAGCCAAGATTCAAACCTGGGATCCCAGAAGGGGCACCCGCGCGCGTTAAATTACGCGTATAACGAGACGACTTATTTAGACGTTGCGTATCCTTAAAATCCGTTCACGATCCGTTACTAATATTGATATTGTAGTCTATGAACGTAATATTGAAATTAATGTTATCCCAATTTAGACAGATATTTTTCTCTTTAGTTGTATTAAGTGTTGCATTCGAACACCAAGCCTCAGTAACATATCAATATTACGTTTGTAATTAGGTGATACAGCACACAATAATTCCCATCTTAATGTCTTCTTAGTAGAAGTCACCATACTGCAATGTGAATAGAATGGCGTGAACAGGTTTTCAAATAGACAAATATATGTGTCTGCTCCTGGATTGTCGAAGTAACACAATTGATTTAGTACCTGAAGCGCGTAAAGCTGTATATCTTGGGTTCAAATCCCGTTTTAGATATAAGTTGTTCTCTTTAGTTTTATTGCCTTTCTCAATAGTTAATTTTCTCTAAAAAAACTCATAAAAATAAACGCAAATAAACTACTCCACCGCTGTGTTGTCGGGGAGCGTCGCTTCCTTGTACGTATCGCGTAGTGTTCAATATCCGATCGGGACAAGTTTCCTAGGTATAGTTATTTTCGAGATTTTCTTCACCTGTGAAAGAAATATCAAGAAACTATAAGACCCAAACGGTCCCTAAACATCATCTGGCCATTACAATCTATCTCAATGGCGATATTTAATATCAATGTGTGTGAATGGTGTCTTTAATGTTGTGTTGTCTCGATGGAGTCCTTGACATTGAGCAGATCACCCTGTCCTTGTGTATACAAAAAATATGTATCTGATTTTCAGTTTAAAATCCCTCTCCCGACAGATCGTGCCACTGTAAGGGCAGCGTGCCATTCGGCATGTAGTAGTTGTAAGGTGAGAGGTTAAACAAGTTAGTGGAATGTAAGTGAACTGGGCGAGGTATGATCATCACAAACTTATCTAGTTTTTTATAGATCAACTCGATTCATCTGTTTGTAAAGGCGGAAATGTATCCGGTGATATCATGAAATGTCTATTATACTAGACTCCTTAACAAAGGCGCGAATTTAATTTCAGAACAACAGTTTAAGTATTCTGGTTTTTCTCCTGCTGTTTCAAATTGTAACGCATACTTTAGATGTTCAGCGGAATCTGTTTATGTAATGAGCAGAGAGAATTTTAGTTTCCGAACGAACATCTGATCAGGTATTTCTTCCTAGTGTACATATGACGTAAGAAATGTGTGCATTTAGATAGCGCTGTAAAATGTGTACGCAAAGTAAACTACAGGTAATTTAGTAACAGACTCGGGAATACTAGTTATGTTCCATTATTATTAGGTCGCGCTTACTCTGCATGCATTTTCGTACGAAATTCGGTTGCTCGAACACGTGCCAAAACGCACGAACTATCCCCGACCCTTCTAGTACTCTGAGCGTTTACACTAGTTATGCACGTATTGTTCCGACGTCCGAAATCAATCCCAACTTGTTACAATATTTTACTAAGTTCTTACATTTAATATATAAATATATAAAATGGACATCAAACAAATTAATTATTTTGTTTTCGGGCACAAATGTTTGTGGGATCAAAGCGATACAATATCATATGCGTGACCAACAATGTAGGGCGTAGAAAGAAATATCCGAAGAATTAAAAATATCTGGTAAATTTACTCATACATTTATTTATGAATCACAGACGTTACATAGATCATATTAAGTATTGTTTTAATTTTTATTGCGAGAGAAATTGCTTTTGGATGCATCCGTGATATTATGAGTACTAGTTTCTCTTCTACAGTCATGAATCTGTTTCTATTATCGAGAAACAAAGTATTCATTGCGCAACAAAGAGATATCACAAACTCAACTGCACAGTACCGGCACAACGGGAATACTGCCTTCCTGACTGAAACAAACGTAACTAGTGTATGCACTCGATTCGTAATCCCAGTATAGCACGTTAAGGTACAATACAAATACCTATCCAAAGTGAGTACGGCATTATGTACAAAATTATACAGAGTGCATGTTTGTCGCGTGGTGGTAGGGAACATCCATACAAGTATATTAACACCATGAACCTTGGGTCGGAAATGCATTGTTGTGGGTCTACAGAATAAAACAACATTTAAATTGTTGAACACATTGTTGTTTATTTATTAATTCTAAGAAAACTTACATGTTATTTTACAGTAATTGTTGGAAATAGCGACCATTGTCCTGGATGTACAGCTCCAGAGCTTGTAGCAAGGATCGTGTCAGGGGCTGCGGAAATCAGGGAAATTCTAGATGTGCTTCTTAGAGTTCATCAGTCCGAGGTGAGACGCGCGGAGTTGTGCAACTAGGTCAATGGTCGCCATTTCCAACAATTGCTGTAAAATAACATGTGATACCTTCCATTTTTCTTAGAATCAATAAATAAACAACAATGTGTTCAACATTTTTAAATGCTGTTTTATTCTGTAGACCCACAACAATGCATTTCCGACCCAAGGTTCATTGTGTTAAAATACTTGTATGGATATTCCCTACCACCACACGAAAAATCTGCATTCATTTTGGTAATACCCTGTACATTTCATTGCTCCATGAAGCAAGCTTCCAGCGTCAGAGTTCGAAGCTCAGCCTTCCAGGCTATCGTAACCGATAACTTTCCACATGTGGTTCGGCTCCCTCTAGTAATGAGCAGAGAGCAGGCTTTCTTGCACTGATAATTATTTATAGACTATACGAGAACGCCAAGCAAGTTTTGGGATGGGGTGTATACACATACCTACCGGGCTATGGAAAGAGCTCTGATATTTAGAAAGGCAGACGCAGTCAACAACGTTTCATATAAAACAAAAGTAGAGTTATCGTAGAGAACGTCGGTAGATGATATTGCGCATATCTGATCTTATATGTGGTGAAGTGCCATTCAAAAGGAAAAAAAATGTGTATGCGATAGGACAATCTCTGTCCTAAAGCTTTTGTTTACATCTTGTAAGCAATACATAACCTAAGTATATTTAATCGTATTATGCACCTTATATTGCTCTCCTCATGGTTATACATTATTACAGAAGAATCGCCCGATAGGTATACAGATATGTAATTACATCCAATCCCACCCCCTTCCGATGGCTCCGGTACAGCCAATACCAGTAAGACCTACAATAAATCATCGGCATCGTGGAACAAATTCCGCTCTCTAATAATGAGTAATGACTGATTAACATTTAGCTATTTACAAAACCCGTCAGAGTTCCACCTGATTTTTGTGTATTATTATTATTATTATTAGACAGGACCAACAAAACAATTTAAAAATAATAATAACTACCGCATAACCACTGCTATTCACTTTCACCAAGATCTTTTAAATGTTTGAGGGTGGTTACTTTTTTCATATTCCCTTTCGACTTTTTTATCAGAAATATCAAGAAGAAGCGTTGGTTTCTCCGCTGTTAATAAATCTCTTGTGTCATTCTCAGTCCACCACACAATATATCTGTAACTTACTACATACTATGTCGTTTAAAGGATATATTATTCTTCATTGTAAAAAAAACATTAAATTTAATTGGACGGCGTTATGCATGAACCTGTTATGAGTTATGTAAATTTCGAGAAAAATGGTTTAATGTTTAAGTCAATCTTCACTATTTATTGTAGCGCCAAACTAACAATACTGGATATTATAAGTTATTTCCCTTGTTTGACAGTTATGCATCAACAATCTAAGAGCGGGAACATTTGGCGCTTAGTAGCATGATGCAAAATTTATATTAGCGTTTAAGAAAATCTGGTTTCATACCCGTTTGTTCCTAAACACAGAATCTCTTACAGGACTGATGGTGTTTGCATTTTCTTTAATAATAAGGCTATATTTAAAGATTTGGCGCTAAAATGTGCGTACACTTACTTCATGTGCCAATGCAACAGATGTAATCAAAATGTAATTAAAAAAAATGCTACTTAACCGGTTGATGCATAACATCGTCGAATTAAAAAACGTGGTTCCATAGCTCCATAAGTTAAGAGGTGAATGTTGGTGCAGCAGCTCAGTGACGTAGTGGCTACGCAAGAAGGTACCACAGTTTCTGATATTTCATATTTTAAAGTCTCGAAATACATTAAGTTAGCCGTATACAATATTACTTACTTACTTAATCACTGGCACTATCCAACCCGTAGGTTCATCATGGCCGCACAGACATAACTCTCCATACATCCCTATCTTGAGCTAATGCTTTCCAATCATTCCCTGTATAATCTACTTCCCTCAAATCATAGTTAATGCTATTCTCCCATCACATTCTTGGTCTACCAACTGGGCGTTTTCCCTCTGGCTTTCCTACAAGAAGCTTCCATGCAATACTACACAACATATATTTGGCATATTTTAAACTCTTGATCAACTCTTCGTAATTTTTGCTGCAGTCGGAACTAGTTTTTCTGTAAATTATTTTGATAATTTACGAACAAGTAATTCAAATAAAACATTTATAAAATAAACTATTAGAAGAAACACTATTTGTCACTCTTATGACAACAAACCTTATTTATTATAGATAATAGCAACTTACTGCATGGGCACCTCAGAAGAATGGAAGAAGATAGAATACCAAAGATGATTCTTGATTGGATTGAGGAGAAGTATGGAAAGCTAGAGATTTGAGGGATAGAAACCTCTGGCGACAAATCACATTGGGTTGAAGGAGAACCATTGGAGTGTGGAATATTCCTAATAAAAAACTTACTATTACTACTACTTTATAATAATAATAATAATAATAAATAATAATAATAATAATTATAATTATAATAATGATCATTATAATAATAATAATAATCTAAAGGCAAAAGAGACCTCGGAAGACCCTTCAACCGATGGAAAGATCAGTTTTCTGTAGTCGCAGAACGGGCATCATCACCCAATACTGCATTCGGAATAATAATAATAATAATAATAATAATAATAATAATAATAATAATAATAATAATAATCATAATCATAATCATAATAACCATAATAATAATCATAATCATAATTAATAATAATAATAATAATAATAATAATAATAATAATAATCATAATCATAATAATAATCATAATAATCATGATAATAATAATCATAATAATAATAACGATAATTATAATAATAATAAATTATTATTGTTATTTATTATTATTATTATTAATGATAATAATAATATTAATTATTATTTATTATTATTTATTATTATTATTATTATTGTTATTATTATTATTATTATTATTATTATTATTATTATTATTATTATTATTATTATTACTCTATATTTAAACTGGCAGAGTTAAAGCATGTGTGTCACCTCTCCCACTCAAACAGTGAAATATATTTAATTAAAAAATAATGATGTAAGATAACAACATGGAATAAATATTTGTTACCGCATTAACAAGGAAACTTTCAGCCATTGCATGCCGAAACCTACCTTGAAATTTATCCCAGAGAACCTTTGTGATATAGCAAGGCCGTGCCCTAAAAAAATATCCAAAAACAAATGCAAGAACATCAGAAGTTAAAGCGTATAAAATAACAATGGAAATAAATAAAAACACTTTTTAAATTTAGCATATTTTAGGTAAGTTTTAGTTAGTTCCATTTGATGGATGTTGGCAACACTCATTATTCAGAAGTTGACAACACTGTATTATTTAATATCTTGCTTAGCATGGCGTTGTCGGGAAGTAGTATTCGTATCTGTGAAAGTAATTTCGCTTTTTGTGGAAATTAAACAATGCTGTTATGTTTTTATATTTGTTAGTTTGTTTGTTAATGTGTGAAATTTGTGTTTGTGTGTGATTTAATATGTGGCATGAAGTAAATACAGTGATATTTGCGTCTTACAATGCACCGGAGTTACAACACGGGGTGAGTTGAACTTGACAAACAAACATTCTAGCTAGATTGCGTATTCAGGTGTTTGTATCAATAAAAATAAAACTTTATTTCCTC
Organism: Diploptera punctata; assembly: GCA_030220185.1. Lineage (NCBI taxonomy): Eukaryota > Metazoa > Arthropoda > Insecta > Blattodea > Blaberidae > Diploptera > Diploptera punctata. The sequence goes on along the minus strand of JASPKZ010005598.1, from coordinate 8,611 downwards.
GCCTGTAAGACATTTTTGAGGAACCTTGGCATGTTTCCTGTATATGAAGAATAATATTAACAGATTACAGGCGCAAAAAAGTGGACATCCGAATTTCGAGATAATTTTGGTTTTAAAAATGAAGCTTAGGACCACTAAACATGAAAATACAAAAAAAAAAAAAAAAAAAAAAAAGGAAAAACTGCACTTACACTATCTGAAAACTGCAAAGAACTGCGAATACACGGTATCAGTTAGAAGTAGAGCAGCGATAACGTTATCATTGAATGATAACCCACAAACATCATAGTGAGTTACCAAACGTTTATTAAAATGGGTGTACACTTACTTATATCACTCCCTAACGCTGATCCAACCAGCGGTAACCCAAAACAGCGATAGAAAAATCATAGACTAAGTAATATACTCTGTGGAGAAAATAAGCAGTTAGCGTCAACAGTCTAACAGTCTCATAATATTGCGATTTGCGTATTTAAATAAATACTTAAAAATTGTCTAATAATGTTATAAATATTGTTTTTAAAACGTTTTAAAATATTAGAAAATGATGGTAAGTACAGAACAGAAGCTATAGTTTACAACAATATAAACAGAAACATTTTGAGATAGTAGAAGTGCAGTTGAGCAAAAAAAAAAAAAAAAATTGCGGACCATCCAAAAACAAAGCAGTAAAATAACATTTTATAAGCTCTACAAAAACACAATTTCACTAGTTTACTATACGAGATATCCCTATTTCTGTTATAAATTTGGTATTAAAATGAAGCTTAGTATCACCAAAGATGAAAACACGAAGGAAATCTGTGGACAATCATTAAACAAAGTAGGTTAAAGTAATAGTTTCGACTCAACTGCACTTCTGCTAGCGCTTCATTATTCACTGCACTTCTGCTAGCGCTTCATTATTCACTGCACTTCTGCTAGCGCTTCATTATTCACTGCACTTCTGCTAGCGCTTCATTATTCACTGCACTTCTGCTAGCGCTTCATTATTCACTGCACTTCTGCTAGCGCTTCATTATTCACTGCACACTTCTGCTAGCGCTTCATTATTCACTGCACTTCTACTAGCGCTTCATTATTTCAGTTATATTGTAACTATAGCTCTTCTTCTGTATTTACTATTTTTTAAAAATATTTTTAAAATTTTCAAACAATTTTTATAACATTTTTAAACAATTTTCAAGTATTTATTTAAATACGCAAATCACAATATTTTGACACTGTTAGACAATATTGTTATGCTAACTGCTATTTACTCCACAGAGTATATTACTTACTCTATGATTTTTCTATCGCTGTTCTGGGTTATCGCTGGTTGGATCAGCGTTAGGGAGTGATAAGTAAGTGTACACCCATTTTTAATAAAAGTTTGGTAATTTTAATATTATTAATATTTTTTAACGTAGATTTGGGAATTTATTTCAAATATTGGTCATTTAAATTCCATAGTGACGGATTGTAATCGAGGATGGATAATCAACATGTGGTACGATTGTGGGTTATCGCTGGCTCTATAAACTCTGGCGCATGCTCACTGTTGTTTTATGGGACTTTGAAAATATTTCACGCTAGTTTAAGTGCAGTTTTTCCATAGTTTCTTATACATAATTAGGTTAGGTTAGCTTTTAGTTTCTTGTATATACAGTATAATTTATTTACATACCTGTAATTTAATATTGTCTAAGTGTGATTTTATTTATTACTTTCACAGGTTAGAGTAATTTAAATACGTTAGGTTAGCTTCTACGTTATTATACATGTATTCTAATAAATTGTATTACAAATTTCGCAGATTATGTTATAAATCTATTTATTGGATATTTTGGAAGGGGTAATTTGCCGTTGTTCATTTTCGAGAAATGGGTAAGATGACGTATCGGTTATTATCGATAATCGATCCAGTTAAACCATTTTTTCATAAGAAACTCTATGTGAGGATGTGATTTTTATTAAATTTCAAACTCCTTGCTATGTAATTTTGGAAATACAGCAGTGCACTTTTATTACAATAAAATATCAATTCTATTTTCGCATCTCTATTGAAGAAAACATGTTTTCACCGTGGCCTAACATCTAAATATCAAATCTAACGTCACGACCACAATGGCAGCCACTTCGTTCAGGTAATATAGGAAATAGTGCTTTATAAATTATTTTACAACTTTGTTTCTGGATGGTCCGCAAATTTTTTCATGTTTTCATCTTGGACGTTTTCCTGAGCTTAATTTTAAAACCCAAATTATCTCGAAAATCGGACGTCCACTTCCTGCGCTGTAACCATATTAACAATATGAATGGTTTGTTTCGACATTTATATTTATCAACACATAGTTGTATTATTAGCAAGTTTTACGTGTACAATATTTAGAACAATTTTGAAAATTTATATTATTTTATTCAATAATATTTCGCCTCATATAAAATTTTACTTATCCAGAAGAACATTTATGGCATTCAGTCTACAGCGAGGGTGAGTTTTAAGATTCAAACTTATCTTAATGGTGATCGTCCAGGTGCTGCCTAGACGGAAATTTCAGTAGATTAATATGTCCAAGAGGGACTCCAGATATTTTATTAATCCTTAGTGTGCGGCCAGGTTAGATACCTGAGCTTATCCTAATGTGACGTCACCCTTTTACAATGCACGCGTATCACGTAATGCAGACTCGCAGAACACACATTCTTGTTGTTGTTTACGTCACTGATAGTGTATCGTCGCTTATATCATGGAGATGAAAAGTCAAAAGATGAAAGATAATTAAGGATTTATCTTTGACGGCCTAAAACATAAGCTAACAAAAATATATCTAATCCCATATTTTGAATCTATTATTTTGTAAAAGTCATATATGAAGGGCTTAGGGCAAATAAGATGATAAGCCGCATGTTGTTTTGTGAGATATAAGGATTTTAATGTTTAAAAAATTGCAAATACTATTTGGGCAGTATTGTTGTTAATACATTGCGTGTCTGCACGTTTTAACTCATCTCTGGCGCACTTACAAACGATTGTGTGGATATTTCAATACATTTATTTGCTATTATTGTAATAAATGATATTTCTTAACGGAATGTTGCTTATCGTGTTACTGCCCTAAGCCCTTCATATCCATATTTTTAAATTTTACAGTAGACTGTAAAAACTGATTTATACACAATTGTTAAGGAAACATTCTCTTAAAGATTTATTAAATTCTAGTTAATATGAATCTTGATATAATGTTACAAAGAAAAATAATATTTTTTAATAAGAGCGGAAAACAGTATTTATGAGGTGGAAATATGGCCATTTCCAATTACGTGTAGATATGAACCAGTTATGAAATTAATAAATTATTTGCCTTATTTATATTGAAATTCATAAGAATGATGTACAATAATGCACAAGAAGTCTTGCATTGAGAAAACAGAAGCAATCTATTCTTCTAAATCCTCTTCCATTTGACCACTTTTTTTGTATTGTTGGCCACTGACACAACTCATTTAGAAGTATTTGGGAGAAACAGCAGTTTAACTTACCCAATATATTTTCTTATATTTAGTCATATTGAACAACAGTGCGCATGCGCTAGAATTTATAGAGCCAGCCATAACCCTCCATCGAACCACATATCGATGATCATCCTTGCTTAGTGTCAACGCTGCTCGCCACATATAGATTATTATCTATATCGTACTAAAGTTTACACAGCTTACGCTAGATGGTAACACGTCGCCGTGAAATTTAAATTATTAATCTTTGCTATAAATCCCCCAAATCTATTTTAAAGAAATATATTAACAAATTCAAATTACCAAACGTTTATTAAAAATGGATGTACACCAACTTATCACTTTCTAACGTCGCGTCGTTCCAACCAGTGGGTTCTTAGTAGATTATCGCTGGGAAGAAGAAAGAAAAATCATAGACTAAGTAATATAATAATTTCTCTGTGGAGAAAATAACTGCATCACAATATTGTCTAACGGTATCATAAGGTTAATGTTTTTCGTACTTAAATAAATACTTAAAGATTGTCAAATAGTGTTATAAAAATTACTTGAAAAAGTTTACATTGTTAAATAATGTTAGTAAATACAGAAGATGAGCTATAGTTTTCAAGAATGAAGTGAAAAAAACAGTAAATTGGGCCAATATTTTTTTCTAGTCGGGTATTGTGGCAGCCTTTTAATGTCATTCATTCGTTTAATGTATGTTGTAATTTCGCTATTATAATCTCGTGTATGTGGCAGTAGTGGAGCATTATGTGCAGGTCTGCCCAATGAGAACTCATATTTTATAAAACCCTCGATTGTAATATGGGCAATGACATTACCTGTTTGGTTGCAGTGTATTCAAATTGAACGTACTTAGAAATTTGAAATTGGACTTTCTGTTCTTTCGATATATTTGCCTGTGAGCTAATTGAAGTATTATTTTTATAATAGTTTGGCTACCAGTCTTTGTGGCCCAACATATCTTTGTTTTTTATGTTTATTATCTTAAAATGTGAGGTGGATGAACTGATTAATTCATAATATTCTGCTGTGTATAAATTTTGTCGTGTTTGCAAAAGCCATTTAACCGGAGATGTGACCCTTTCTAAACAACGAAGTAGGTATCCTCGCATTTTTAATGCGTAAGAAGGCAAGGAGAAATAGCTCTGTTTAAGGAACTAATTCCTGTAATAAAGTGAAATTATGAAAAATCTGGATATATAGCCTTTTCCAAATAACCGATCCATTTATTGGTCTGAAAAAAAAACTCTTAAAATCTAACAAAAATAAACCACCGAAATCGTAACTTTATTAACATTTTATGAGTTATATACTTATATTTACATCATAGCCATGGTCATAACCAGGGCTGGCATACCAGGCGACTTCCCCCCCCCCCGTGGAGTGAAGATGCGCGCACACGAACCGTACACAATTGCGGGAAGGTGAGTGGAGACAGAACAGCAAGCCCGTGTTTACAAGCACCGTAACAAAAATGTACACACGTATACAGCAATACTGTACCTATACAGACGTAATTGTAAACCGGGCAAAAATAAGGGTCACGTTATCATGACTGACTTGTGATTTAAAATGGAAAACGAATTTGTAATATATGAATACTGCTCTAATAATATAACATACATTATTTATTCTAGTTACAAGTAGTAGTCAGTAAGACATACATATGATGGTTGTGTACATATGCAGCGTCTCGAAAACATAACTTCTGCGAGTTGGTGACAAATACCATTTAGATTCAGAAAATGTCTTCTCCACGTCATAAGAGGTGGTGGGGGCCAATCGAAAATATTTATCTCGCCATTAGTGTACACATTGAACATGGTATTCTGTTCAACGCCTGCCAATATGAATTTTACAGCACACATGACAGAGTAACCTGGATTTTTCGCAAGTACACTATATATTTTTTTTTGGAACTGCTCTCACAGCTGCATCGGTAGAGTGCACCATGTGTATGGACAACTCGTAGACAAGTGTAAAGGCTTGTGGAATGTCAGTTGTTGCAGATTCCAAAGCAGTGACTGTTTTCGCAACTATCGAGAAGTTTGTTTTAATTAGCCTATGGTCAAATCATGACGTACCTGCTTTGTGACCAGAATACATGCTCACTCTCTTTCATCAAGCTCATTTAAAACGTCCACAACGAACGGGCTTCCAATATAAAACCGGACCGGCCTCACGCAGTTTCACCCGGCACGCAGTGCTGTCTCTTGCTCCCGCAATTCACCCTGCCTCCCACCCGTCCTTGAACTGTTTCTTACCTTATAGAAAATGCTGGAAATGTTGTCCTCCCCGCAGTTAAACAGGCATTATACCGAGTAAAACACATTTAGATTGACACGCTGTAGTTCGGGCACTGTCAAGTTTCTGATTTCATTTCTTATGTTGTTCTTCAGTTCTTCCAATGTGTGCGGATTTGTTTTGTACACTTTTGTCTTTCAGGCTACCCACAAATTTTCGCCAGTTTCGTCTATTTTTTCTTCGATGAGAACCGTGTACGCCTTTGCGTGTGTTTCTTATTTTGTACTGAACCAGTGGTCTCAAATTTAGTCACAAGATCGTGGATTGTCGATCTGGAAGGAGGTAATTATCCAGGGAAGTTCCGAATAAATTCCTCGCGAACGCGACGAGCTGATTCGTATTTATAATAACATTTACATACATAAATGCGCTGCTCTAATGTCAGCTGACGTCTCATCTTGTCGAACGATAGTAAACCGACTAGTTCAAGGACGAGCGGCTGGCAGATTGAAATGTGGAACGAGGAGAGAGCGCTGCCTGACGGGTGAAACCCCGTGAGGCCGGTCCGGGTTTATATTGGAAGCCCGGTATTTTGAAATGTGTGGCACAACACATTGCCGCCTCCACCCATGTTGCCCAACGTGTTAACACCGGTCTTTGAGGAATATGTGTACCTGGAGCAATCTCTCGAAATTTCTGCAACCTTGAAGAGACTTTTAGAATTTGTTTACCTTAGATATGGAACCATTGACATTGATATACAATGACCTTATTGTTTTCAGCCACTTGATGGATTTCATTTAATGTATTAATGGAAGATAATGTTGCTTAAGTTTTTAACCCTAATTTCACCTTATAAAATTCACCATCAGTCACGAAGAGGAAACCGTTGACTCGTTTTGTTCCATCAGGATATATAAGAGAAAGGGATGTATCAAAACGATAAAACAATGTCGAATGATTGACAACATACAGTTCATCACACGTTAACAAGAATATGTTCCCTGGTTCTACAGGAAAACAGTATACCGATCACGTTTGCTACAGATCTCCCAGCAGAATCCATGGTTTCATCAATGGATATCCAGATGTTTTTATCTGCGACTCATTTTCGTATAACGTCTATCACGCTGTCGTAACATTTATGCATATAATCGCGCATTCGTGAGCGAAACGGAAGTTATCTGTCGGTGTATTTTTCCATGCAGTTACGAAAATGTCGATTTTCGAGTTTATAGATTGGTATATCTGTATGCCACCATCATCTCACATAACTCTTGAACAAATACGTTATTATTATTATTATTGTTATTATTATTATTATATATTATCATTATTATCAGAAATTATTCCAGAAGCGCATGGTATGTCTTCATTCTCTCTACTTTCAAAAATATAACATTTGTCTTATGTTTTTCTTGGTGTTACAATGTTCAGTTATCTCTCTTCGTCGTTTACCTCGTGGTATTAAATGATATACTTTACAAGTAATTGTGTCTCCCATTTACAACAAATACGTACAGTTTAATTCCCATACAAATTTATATAAATCGGAGTACGAGACGTGTCCATATTCGACAAATTACTTTGTGTACATAGGAATAACACATTAATGTACAAACGGTCTGGTATCGCTTCGTTGTTTAATGCGCATAGCACAAGTTGCTATCAGACACTGAGTGTCCGAGGTTTATACTCCGCGACCTGTGTGACGTAGAAGCTATTTTCCATGCGCAGTGAACACAATACTGCGTGTTGGTGTGGAATCTGTGGGTAAACAGCCAGCCCTACTTATAACTAAGGGGCGGATTCCTATTGCCTTAAAAAACGTGCATGCATTGATGACTTAAAATTGTTTAAATATGACCCAAAAATACAAAAAAACATAATTTAATCAATCTATTAAATGTTTTATACTTTTTCACCTCGTGTCAGACACATTAAAGTTATTCTAGTTACATGGATGGAGACGGAACTGCGATTTAGGGCAAGTGGAACGAATGGGGAATGAAAGAGAGTTATGGAAACTTCTTGTAGGAAAGTTACAGGGAAAATTAATAGATTGGTCAAGAATGAGGTGGGAGAATAACATTAACCATGATTTGATGGAGGTAAATTACAAGGGATGATTAGAAAATATTAACTAAGGATTATGAATGTATGGAGATCTTATGTCCTAGCGGACATGAACTTAGGGGTTCAATAATGGCAATTAATTGGTTAGTTACATGCAATTGTAGTCACATTAAGATGAAAGTCAATAAAACTTGAAATTTTGAATTTATATAGGGCCTGCATACGATCTTTTTATAAGCTAAGCAACATAGTAATGATGATGATAATAATAATAATAATAATAATAATAATAATACATTATTATTACATTAGACAGGAAACATCAATTAATACACGTACGGTATAATAGGCTACACGTGAAAGTAATATTTATAAATATAAAGCAAAAATAAATTCAGATTTGTTTTAATTATTCGAATGTCCAACAGCCTCTGATTTCCTAACTATTGTAGTTTAGCAAATATTATCAAACAATAGCTGCAGTCTGCTGCTATCTAGCGGGAATTACACCAATTTCATCCCCCTATCTCTAAGATGAGTAGGTTTATCAATGTATCCTTTATTTATCAATCGCTTGTGAGTTATAGTTTATCTTTCTTCGCGATTTGGATCACTGTTGATAAACACTGTCAAATAAAATGGGATGGATATGTAACGAGAAAAAATATACAATCGATTCAATGCAGCAATCTTTTTTTGGAAATCACTAGAAAAGAGAGGTAAACCATAGCGTAATATGTTAAGTAGACATTTCACGGAATATGCTGGTTGTAAGGGGTCATAAAAGATG